>BMAW01070556.1:264222-282239 GCA_019974015.1 Nephila pilipes | reverse complement strand
TTGAAATTAATTATTAATAAACAAAAGAGCTGACCAGTTTTGGAAAAGAATAGCTTGATGAATTTCCTATTTTCAGTAATTTTCCATTGTGACGGAAAAGTCATCTCGTGTTGAAAAGTGAAACAAATCAGTAGCATTGAGTTTTGTTCTGGAATGGATCATAAGAAAGACAAATTTCTTCTACTAAATACTTATTATGTTTTAGCTTCTTCCATTGTTTCGAACAAAATATTCTTTTTAGTTTTATAGAAATATCATTTCTCCCATTGTTTTCCCATACATACTAAAAAGTGGAATGCACTTTCCATGAAATTTGAGTTATGGAATGGAAATTTTTCTAATAGATATTAACTTTTTCTCTGGTTGTATAAAAATAAAGTTGTGTTTGTAATTTAATAGCAGTGTTTAATATGCCTTATTTTCTTTAAAACAAATAATAATCTATAATTCTGTAAAACTCAAAGAGTAAGTCGAAGTCTGTTAAGATAATGAATAATTATGTATTATAAACATTATCAGATTCATAGAGCAATTTACAAAAAACACTGACCTGAAACCCAATCGCCCATTAAATGCTTTGCTTTTATATATGTCTGTATATATATATATATATATATATATATAATATATATATATATATATATATATATATATATCATAGGTATGATATATATATATATATATAATATATATATAATATATATATATATATATATATATATATATATATACATATATATATATATAACTCGCATGCTGTATTTCTTAAAATCTTGCTTGTAGGTTATCTCAAAATTCAGCAAAACATTTTATTATCTTAAGTAGAATAACATTCCAACTTTTGGATAAACTCTGCTGTATTGTTAAGCTCTCATAAACTTTCACCATTAATCTAATACTTAAAAATGATCAAAATAATAAACAGAATTAGAGAAAGTATTCTCTTTTTCTCGGAATGCTAATCAGCAAAGTTTAATCTAAACATTTTATTTAAATCGTATATGAAGTCTGATTAAATCAAAAATTAATTTTAAAAAAATGTTTTCGACTTTTTTACTATAAGGTACTAGATTCTAGTATTTATTAATGATGTATTCCGTTGATTCTCAAACTTTCTTCTCAATGTACACCTCGGTCATGAGTTCCAGTTTCATACATTCCTTAATGATGGTTTATATGAATTCCCAAAATATTAGGTCTGTAGGAAAGTTCTGTCAATTTGAGAAGTGAAAGAAAATAATACATTTTTAATGCACGTAATAAAATTTACTGAACAACATAATTTTCGTCGTTTCTCGGATTGCCTGTAAATATTCCAGATTGGAGCCTCATGAGTTAAGTGAGAAAATTTCCATATGGAGACATCATATGCTCATCCCTGCTTCCTCGGAACAAAAACAAACCCTTATAGATCGGTATGATAACTGATGATGAAAAAGAGATTACCTACAAAAACATTGTAAGAAAAAGAGCATACTGGGAGTCCTGATAACCTGCCCAATGCATTATGACTTTCAAAAAGCAATGAAAAGCTCAATTCCGATAAATATTGTCAGCCAAAGCCTAATTTAAATAAAGCACTCAAAGAGAAGAGACCAGCGATGTTCAATAGGCAGCACATCATTCTGCATCATGATAATGTCAGACCACATGCTGTTTTAAGGACTCGTCAAAAAATCCCAGAGCTAGGCTGTGAAATTCTATGTGTGTGTGTTGCATTCACCATACTCCTCAGACTTAGTACCCTCCTAATGTCCCTCGCTTCTCTCCATGCAAAAATTTTTAGAAGGAAAAAATTATATACGAAGCAGATATCAAACAAGCAGAACCTGAATTATTCCTTTTAAAGACAGACATTTTTCGAAAATGGTATTTACAACCTACCATGACGCTGGTGAAAGGTCATAAGTAACGATTGAAATTATTTTGTTCAATAAATATTACACATTGTATGAAAAATGTATTATTTTCTTTCTCTCCCCATAAATGATAGATCTTTCCAGCAGACGTAATAGATGTATCTAAATAATAGGGTATTTTTTCACTGTGGCTATTTTTTGATATATTGAAGATTTACATGAGCATTTATATATATATTTCAAATCTGAAAGGAATCCTAATTAAGTTTAGTTTTAGATTTTTATCGGACTTAATTTTGTCAAATGACAAATCTTAAATTTATCCTTTGTACTAAAAATTACATTTTTTTCTGATTTTACTCGGTATTACGAACGAGACACTTGATGCGTTCACTTTATTTGGAAGAACAGTAGGGTGATGAAATTATATTCAATATTCTAAAAATATTTTCCATGAATCATTAAAAATTAGTAATAGAGTTCTCAGAGGGTCTTTTTTGAAAAAAAAGTTAGTTTTACAAATTTGTTAAAGCTAATTCACGTTTAAAAATATATAAAGAGACGTTAGCTCTCCAGAGATAAAATTGCTATCTTAATACTAGCCTTTCCTTCAAAAGTGTCTTGAATATTCGTCAGAAATTTCATAATTAGAAGGGCAAACTATTTTGTTCACTGAAAGTCAGTAATTATTACTTATTTTCATGCAAGAGATTCTTTGGATCTAAGTCTTTAGTTTGCGTAATCGTCATCTATAAGTGCTCCAGTAATTTCCATTAGGAGTGTTCTTGCCATTTATTCCTATAGTTGCTAACGTAATCCTACGGTATGCATACAGCAGTTTGAGAACTCCTAATATATTTAGTTAAGAAAACTGTCATATTTTACTTTTTTTTTTCTACGACACAGTTTTGGAACAACTATGCACTTAAACTATTTACTCTACACGATGTTTCTTTGATATGATCACATGCGATAGTAAAACTATTATTTTTAAAATGAAAAAATTACTGTAAAATACATATGACCGGAAAGCAGAAAACTTATTTATCGACATGCATCTTTCTAAGTGGGTTATCAGTACCCGGAACAAAACTGTTTCAAGATTTTATGGTCTCTTCATTGCAGCAATTCAGTTTTTGGTCAAGCATCTATGACGTTATAAAGAAGAAAGAGAAAAAAAAACTATCGCTTTTGTTCTACCCAGTAGCAGTTAGTACCATCACCCAACTGTGGGACAAGCAATGTCATTAGATTTGAATTTCGTTGGAAGATAAAAAAAAATTTAAAAAATTCTTGGTCTTCTAGACAGCTTTTATTATCAAAGAATCAAAATGATAGAAATTATTACCGAAAGATTTATAAAAATAATTTACATTGCAAATCACATTTTGCAAAACCTGTAGTGTTTAAAAAAATATTAAAATTAAAATGCAAAACACTTAAAAATTTTGTTCTTAATTTATAGAAACAGTAGTAAACATATTTATGCATATCAGACACTAATACAAAAAAGTTTGAATTTTGACGCAATAGTGTTATATTATTAAAATATTCTTGTACAGTTTAGGGTCATTTTTGCTTTATTGATCTCATAGCATTTACTTTGCTATTAACGAGATAGTTGTGCTCTATTTTTTTACATGTTTCATAAAGGTTAGCATTCCTTTTAAAATCCGATAACAGTTTTCTTCGCCAATCATTTGATCCTTGATTTTTAATTTCGGATTGACCTTGGATCACTTCCAATATCTCGAAGGTATAACTACTTTAATTAAATTATTTTCTATAACGCATTACATAAAACATAATATTACTTGCTAACGGTAAAAGAACCGGTTGTTAGAAGGTTACATAAAAATAAAATTTAAAAACTAGATATTGCTACTAATAACATTTTGAGGCGTTGAATCATTATTAAAAGTTAAACTAACAGTATGACAAATAATTTTCAAAATATGAAGGGAGTACAAGTGATCGAGTCTTTAAATTTAAAGAAATGAAATCCAAGGGAATGATTAGTTAGACTCAATAATAAAAACATTTATCGAAAGCTTAATTTTTTTAAAGAAGGCGGGATTGTGATATTGAATACAATAAATAAATAAATAAACCGATTTCATGACATGCTTTTTTCTGTCTTGAATAATGCCAATCTGAGAATAAAACCAAATGAAAATATATCAAAATGCCACAGTATAAAAATATTTTCTAGTTAAAAATAACTCATGTTCCCAAAAACTTCAAAATTTAACTAGCATTTTATTTTTAAAAGAAGCTTACTGAAAGAACTCATAAAGAATTATTTTAAAGATAATGAATAACTCGAAGGAAAAAAAAATCCAAAAAGGAAACCATTTCATCCTATATATTTTTGAAATTTAACCTTTATTTCAAAATCTAATAAAATGGCTATTTCTATTGCAAAAATTTCTAACAATGAACAATATTTTGTTGCATTATTTAAGTGTTACAGTATGATTATTACAAATGCAATCGATATTTCTGTACTTACAATTAAACTTGATAATCTGATTTTCTATGTTTTCTTATCAAATAATTTAAATTAAAAAATTGTTAATTCTTCTAAATTATTTTGTTTTTTTAAAAAAAGAATATTGAATCTAAATCTTTAATACATATCTACAAGGTGTGTTCAAAACTCATGGGCAAAAATTTAAGGGGGCGATAGAAAACATCTTAACAATCAATTTTCAACCCACAATGCGCAAGCGGAGAGCAAGTGGTGAACTGCTAAACGGCGCTGTAATAGAAACCATAAAGTGCGAGTTTTCTTGCACATCGTCATTTCTATCGAGGAGTTTAGGAGGCATGGCGACGAACAGTAAACAGTACTGTACATGGTGACGTACAGAGATTTCTACACATCGTCATTTCTACTGTGGGTTTCAAGAGATATGGTGAAGTACAAAACAAAACATCGTCAGGTACAGTACTGATTACTGTTCGTCGCCATGCGTCATAGAAATGACGATGAGCAAGAAAACTCGCGTTTTATGTTTTCCATTACAGCGCGGTCTAGCGGTTCACCGCTTGCTCTCTGCCTCTGCATTACTGGGTGAAAATTGCTTCTTTTGATATTTTCCGTCACCTCTTAAATTCGAAGCACTCTGTAGATATGTTCTTAAATCAAAGGTAAATATACAGCAAAACTTCGATTTGTATAAATGTAAAATAGCTAATTTAATCATTGATAATCTGAAAAAAAATTATTCACACATACACAAATTATTTTTTGAAAGAAAATAAAATTCGATTCTTATGTTATTATCAGATATCTAACAAAGCATTTACCATTATGACAGTTCTTGTTGAAAAAAATCTCATTCTAGTTTTCATTCGAGTCTATTCCTCGCCGCAAACTTTGAAAGGTTTACCGATCGAAAAGAAATATCTGCTTCTCTTACTGCTGTTTTAAGCAAACCAAAGACGAGGAAATTCTTAAGAATGCTGTCAGTTTATTGAACTTTGATATCGACAAACGAAAATCACGAGCACAATAGTTTTAGATTTTATTCTTTTCAAAAATATGGGAGTAAAGATGACAGCTAAGTATTTTCGGTTTACTGATAAAACATTTTTTAGAATTTCGCCTCATACAATAATAATATCTTTCATATATATATACATATGTGTGTGTGTGTGTGTGTATACTAGATCTTCTTATTTATAAAACTCAAGCCTTTGTGCCAGTAAACAACCTTCTTAGGATATTCTGACCTTGACACTGAAACTACGCCCATCATTATCTAAAATCCAGAAATGAACTGGATTTTTTTTGTTTATTTAAAGCAATACCCTAGTTTGTTTAACATATATTTTCCCACTGTCTAGATGTGTGCAATATCACCTCTCTTTACATCATCTCATATTTTTAAAAATGTATGATATAATTATGATGTAAATTTAATGAGTTTCAAATATTGCTTCATAATATTGTTTATTATAATTATTCCTCATTGATACATCATTTTTAACAGAGTTTCTCTTAAGAGATACTGACCCTCTGATTAGATATAAGTATTCTACAGATAATTATTTATAATTTGATTTCAATTTTAAAATCCTCATTGTCCTAATCAAAGGATACATCATAATTACAAATCATATAGTTTTGCTATTTTCTAAGACAATGTTTCTCTTAGATATTAAAAAGCAATTAATAAATTATACGGAAAAATATAATCATATACTTGAAACTCGTACATTCCAAAAATAAGTTTTATGAACTTCGAAGCAAAGGAATTTAGATTGCATGTATATATAATAAATTTAAAGGATGAGTAAAAAAGGATGAAACATGCATTTTAATATATGAGTGAAACGGGCATAGTTCTACAGAAGTCATAACTAGAATAAGGACACCACTTCCGAATAAAGTCTATTTACTACTTTTGAATGAGAGAAAGGCCATATATACTTTACATGATGATGATGGCAGCGCAAGCTACGTCCTTTCGTATTCATGTATCACATTAGAAAAATTGAGGAAATCAGAAGCACAGATTAGGTCTTCAATGCCGAAAATTAGAGATAAATATACATTGCTTAGAATTTATATGCATGGGTTTTAATTAGATCATGTGGTATTGAATGAAGGGATTCTCAGGGACTTTTGCTGCAGACTTTAAGTCCAGTAAGAATTATCACTGCGGCTTCGAGGCGGAGGATTAATTGACTTTGTAGATTTTACAAGAGCGTGATTGCATAAATTAAAAGCTAAGTTGGAATGGCATCAGAAAATAAGAATTAACTCTTCACTTCGAGTTAAAGAATAGGAAAAATTAGGAAAAATATTATGCATACACGCACGCATACAGTATTGCTTAGAGAAATATTTTAAAAGTTTCAGTATCTTTAAACTGAAAATTATAGGAGCAAAAATATTATTTTAATTTAATTGACAATTTAGTCACCAAATGTAATCTTAGTATTATAAATAAATAATAATTTGTATCTTATTTAAGATTTCACATTTCTTATACTCGCATATAAGTATCAAATCCCAGCAAATATAATTCTTACAGAAAAATAAAATTTAAATAGCAAATGCAGATAATGCCAGGATAATTTAATCAATATATCCTGAGAAACAACAACAACAACAAAAAAAAAAAAAAATTCTGTAATTTTTGTTTATTTTTCTTTGACTGCAGTGAATCTTTTCAGTAGTTTCGCTATTTGAACGAAATCGCTAATGATGCGTGGAAGATGAAGGGCTCAACTGAACCAGCAGTATGTAACTAGGAGAAGAACAAATAGTGACATTTTTTTATTCCTTCTTTTCTTTGAAGGGGAGGTGTAGGGATTTGAAAGTTACTGGACCAGAATGGGTCATATACAAAGAACATTTTTATTTATTTTTTCATGAATACCATACATTTATCGCGTCACTTCCAAAATAAAAACACTTACGGCAGATATGTTTGAAATATCTCACAACAATTTATTATTTCTGTCATTTCTATAATAAAAACAATTATGACAGATTTGTTTTGAAACGTCAAAATGATTTTACCATTTTTCTTTAAAACGTAGTAACTACTGCGTTTGATTTCCGGAACTGATTTTGACAAATAATGTGAATTAAAAAAAAAAAGAATATTACTTTATAATTAAGTGCTTCATATTCTTTTACAGTTTTAAGCTTCCAGAGGAGTAATCTTGTTAATTTGTCTGAGTTATAAAATTTAATTGAATTAATTTGTTTTAAATGTTATGTACTATTTTAATAAATTATTATGCATTTCTAACAAAATGTAAAAAAAAAAAAAAAAAAAAAAAAAAAAAAAAAAATTCTACTCGCAAAATAAAATATTTAAAAAATATATGGAATAATAAAAACGAATTAAATATGCTATTAATAATTTTTTTTTTCTGTATTTCAGATAATATCGCAGAGAAAAACAAGAAATCTTCAGTCGATCAGAAACGATTCTATCAACGCAAATTTTCTGGATTGTCTGGTATAAAACTTCCTGTTGGTCGTCTTTTCAAATTTCTTCGACCTCCATTACAACGAAGAAATTCTTGCCCAGTATTAAGTATTTCTGAACTAAAATCAGGTGTCAAAGTGAATGGGACGCTAGACACAAAACCTGAAACAGAACCAACCAAATTAAAAGTCACTTCAAACGGTGACGTTAATAATCAACAAAATCTAAGTTGCCGACTTACAAAGTGGACATCTCATTCAGAGTTAGTGCAGTCAGAAGTAAAACATCAAAACATTTCTCGAGAAGAGATATCAACCAATGGAAATATAGGAAAAATCACTTTAAAAAATAGTGATATAAACGAATCTGATATTTCTGAAGTTTGTAAAGAATCGGGAAATTTTATTTCCTCCTTAAAAGTAAAAACAGGAAATTCTTTGGATGAAAGTGAAAAAATAGACTGCATTAGAGATTTTGGTGCAAGTACATACAGAGTCTCTAAAACTGAAAGCCCAGACGGTTGTATTGAACCGTTTATTGTTGAGAAAACAGTAATAATTGTTTCGGAGAATAATCCTGATTTTTCTTACAATTCAAACGAAACATTTTACGAGAATCATCTTAATGCCAATAACATCAGCAATATCGATACTTCAGTCTCATCTATGAATAATGCATTCATTTATTTAGAAGCACAAAAAAGAAATCACACAAGTAATATTAGTAACATAAACAAGAAAGAAAACGATTCATCCTTTGAACAAGTAAAAGTCATTAACTCGCTACCGTTTCAGAGTGGTCAAATAGAACTGGATCTTCTCTCTCATCACCCTCATCAAGCATCAACAAATGCAGCTGAAGATCATGCTCAACAACTTCATGAAAAAACTGCCGTTCATAGAACTCAACACAAAACGCAAGAAAACAATTGCTACTCTAACTTTAACAGTTTAGAGAAAGATGAATCAGGTTTTTTGAAGGATTCAACGAATAACAATTTTCACACGTTAAGGTTTACACAAGGAAATGTTCAATCCAACTTAATATATAATTGCTCACCAACTGTATCAAATGGAGATACCAATGTAGAAAATGAGCAACTTTCTAAATTACCCAACCCTGAGCGAGGTTATATAGATTCAAATAGAGAACAAAAAGCAAACAGTACATTTGATGTTCTTCAAAACAAAGATAAGATAAATGAAAATAATTATTGTTATGACTCAAGTGATGCCAATATAATTTCAACGCATAGCAGTGAAAACTATACGAATTGTGAGCCACTTTATACTATAGTTGAAAAATTCTCAAACAACAAAACCCATTTACTGAATACTTGCGTAACCGATAATTGTCACGAGACCAATGTAGATTCAAGTTACATAACTGAAGCATATAAAATTTCTGAAAATTGTTCAAATAGAACATTGGCTTACTTTGGATGTAGAGAAACAGTTAAAACTTCGTTAAATGCAAGAGATGAATTTAAAGTAAACCCTGCTCTTTACATATGTGAAATCAATAACTCTTTTTTAATTCAAAACAGTGATCACGATAAAAAAGGTAACGCATATTTAAGAAATGCTCCAAATCAAAAAGCTTCAGTTCAACAGAACGATACAACAAACGAGTGCTCAAATTTGGAAAATCCAAGAGGTTTTGATAAAGAGAACGAAACTGAAGATCAACAAGTTAGAAACGATAATCAACAGCTTATAAGCATTATCTATAATACAGATGATAAGAATTCGTCATTTTTTGAAGCTAATGCACCTCTTAGCTCGAATACTAAAGTAAATATTGAAAACGGTGAATGTTTAAAAAATGAGGCACTGGACTTTGGAGAGAACTCATCAAATTCATCCATATCTGATTTGCAAAACGATCATATTAATGAATGCTACAATGTAAAGTTAGACGCACCAGAAGAAGTAATCGTAGCAGGATTTCATGACTTTTGTCATACAATGCTATCACTTGAAGAAAGCAATGAAATGCAAGAAACGGGAACAATAAAAAGAAGACCTGGATACAAGGATGGTAAAAAAAAGATTTCTACAGATACAAATACTTTGAATTCAGAGAATTCGTCGAAAAACATATCTGGAAACGAAAGTCTTAATATCCAAACTCCAAAAGTTTCGAAAACTGTGTCGAGTACTTTCGAAAATGACAAACAAAATACTATGAGCCACAGAACTTTAACTCCAACTGAAACAAGCAGCATTTCTGACAAGTTATTGGAAGAAATACAAAATAGTAAATCTTTAGGTAAAATGAGCATTAAAGATCCAGATGTAATTGACGCTATAAGAGCGTTAGATAATTCTCTGATGGAAATATCCGAATCAACAATGGACCCAGATACAGATAATTTTTCTCAAGTAAATACAGAATTAAAAATTTCAAGCGATGAAAATAACAAAAAACCAAATGCAAGAGGCCCTCAGAAAATTTCAAAAGAAGACAAAATTCAGTGTGATAATTTAATAGAAGAGCTTATGCTTGAGGGTATTAGCAAAAGAGTATCAAATATATCAGAAAGTTCAGATTCATCATCCGTTCTCAGACGCGGCATAGCAGTAACTATATCCAGTTTGAATACGCGGCATATTTCTTCTGCTTTAAAAGATACGCAATGCTTAGGAACAGGAAAAAGTGACTATGACCAAATACAAAATACAGAAAACAATGACTATTGGTTGAGTGCAAGATTGTCAAATTCTCTAAAAGTTAGCAGTTCAATATCCGATGTAAATAGCTGCAAAGACGAAATTTCTTCTGACACATGTGCATCTGACTTTTGTGACACAGAAGAAGAAATGAAGAAAGTTAATAAGATTTCCGATCCAAAATGTGATGCCTATCCTTTTCCAGCATCTATAATAACAGGTATTTTTTTTTTATGAATATAACTTCTCAGCTGCAAATTTCTTCTCGAGTTACATAACTTATTTTTTCAAAAAAGTAATTTCAATTTTATTAATTTTTAGTTAATTTATGTACACCTGATGCGATAACTTCTATAATTTTTTTTCTTATCAACACTTGAATAATTACTTTCAGAAAGTCCTAACGCAGTATATCCTTTACAAGTATCAGTTGATCATAATTCTACAGTTCTTTTACAAAGCGGAGCACAAGGTAACAGAACAAGTCCTTGCTCGGTGGATTCTGGAACAAGTTCTCATAATCAGGGATATTTCGTAGTTGTCGCTATTGATTTTGGAACAACTTATAGTGGCTATGCATTTAGTTTCGCTAGAGATCCTGACAATATTCACATGATGAAGAAATGGGATGGTAAGTTGTAAAAAAAGAGCACCATGAGTAAAAAAAATATCATTCTAATGGATACATATCCAAATATTACACCTGAAAAAAACATACATTTAAAGCAATAAATTAATGCGTATTATTAAACTAACATATTTTGTTTCAAAAACACTAATTTTGCTACAAAATATACATTTAACTTTAGCAATTAAGGTATTTCGTCCAAAGCTTCTTCATTTATTTTTTAGAATTTTAATTCTTTATATTGAATTTTTATATCTGATTTTTTTAGCTTCAAAACTTTCTAAATTTTATCATAATCACTGATTGTTACATTTAACTTTCAACATAATTTTAGACACATACTAATTAATGTTGGAAATGTTAAGAAAACGAAATATTCGCCCAAATAGTGTATCCAACAAATGTAGATTACTAATTTCTGTTATTTGAAATACTAATTAGTTCTTTACATAGCACATATTCATTTTGTGAAAATATTAACAAATTTAAGAACACACACAAAAAAATAATAAAATCAAGATATAACATTCAGTACATCTTTGCCATAAATAATGCCCATTTCTTAAAAATATTTCCCACTATGTAATTTTATTGTAGTGATAAATTGATATAATTAATATTAAAGTTAAAAAATATTCTACTAATTTATTTTCAAAAAATTACTTTAATTTCTAAAATAAGTGCCTTTGTTAAAATAAAATATGCTTAAAAATTTTGGGCGCTAAATTAAGTTGAAGTGTAATTACATCAAACAATTGCTTCCCCACGTATTATTTTTCGATAAATACATGTTTATAAAACTCACAAATAAATTGAGTAATATTCTAAAAATAGAAAAAAATGTAAGAACTGTATAACCTAAATGATTTATTGTTTAGTTCAATATAATTGTTTGTTGCACCATTCGGGGGATTATATTTAATGAAAATAATGATACCAATCATATATTTTCATTAAATATAATCCCCGAAAATTCAGAGATCAAGATGTTATTTTTTGACTACAATTTTATATTTGTATTTAAATTTAATGTTACATTTAAAATTGTATTATAAAGATCGATCTCAATCTTAAGACTTTTTAAAATTAATGGAGATATTATATATATATATATATACACATATATATAATACTTAAACTGTCTGCTCCTTTTTATAGAAAAATAACAATTAGAAGCATTTTAGTGAGTAGTTATAAAATAATATTAGTATTGATTAATATAATACGGATTTGCTTACAATTAGGGCCGTATAAACTATACGTTTGCAGTCTGAAAGCCTGCAGAAATTAAGAGATCCCATAAGTTTCATTTATTTGGTATTATATTATGACATATTATATTATATTTTTTAGCTCTTGTCAACGAAAATTCTGTATAGAATTTTCCATCAAACTGAATCAAGTTTTTGATATAAGGTAAATATATATATATATATATATATATATATATATATTATCATGAAATAAATGACAATAGTTGTTTTCATAAGAAAAAACAACAGTGCGGGACTGAAAAGATTAAAAATTAAATGTTTCTTATGATATCCAACATATATATTTTAAACTATAGTTCCAAAAATAAATCCATTCTATTTTAAGGATTATTGGATATAACTACTCCACACAATAAAGCTCGGAAAAAATCCTTAAGAGTAACTTATAATTTCAGGTGGAGATCCGGGTGTTTTCAATCAAAAAACACCTACGACTTTACTGTTATCTCCAGAAGGTACATTCCATTCATTTGGGTACTCCGCAAGAGATTACTATCATGATTTGGATGAGGAAGAAGCTAAAGGATGGCTGTACTTCGAAAAATTTAAAATGACTCTACATCATAGTGAGGTCTGTAAACTTGACTGTTAGTTATAATCTTGTCTAATGGTAAAATTTATTGGTTCTTAGTTACTTCTGGAGTAGTAATATAGTTTCTTTTATATCATAGATAAGGTGTAATGTTCTTATGTAAGCTACACAGAATCTTGAATGGCTCTGATTTGTCTTGGCCAAAGCAGAATCCATAAGATCAAAAAATTAAGACCTTGCGTAAAGCTTTCTTTTTACCAGACAGTGTATTCCAAAAAATAATCTTAACTTTTGATTTTGTTTGAGGATCTATTGTCAGAAAATAATTTGCATGTATATGTATCATTTTGAACGGTATCATATTTCAGTCATGTTTGCTTTCATTTTATCATCAGTCCAATTATTTCTTCACCCATTTAAAAAAAATTGCATAACAAAAGATTTAATTTTCTTTTCTTTTTTTGGATTTTCTTCTTGAAATGCGAAAATAGTTTCCATCAAATACTGAATTAAGATTTATATATATTTCATGATATCAGTTCTATTTTCGATGCTTAATTTTTTTAAAAATTAGATTTCAAGATATTATAGACGTAGACCTGAATATAGGATAAAATATTAAAATCGCCATTGGGTCCAGTTCAAATAAACGCTAACAATATCCGCTTTTAATTTTGGGACAGGTCATTTTTTCTTTAGGTAGGCACATTCAATGCAGATTTTTGCTATACATTTGTTGCTCTGTATTAAAATATAACCTTTAACATCAATCAGCTTGTATTACAAGCATACATTCAAGAAAATTAAATAATAGCTTAAACGTCGGCTAATACTAAAATTTCCAATCTGCTCTATGTAGATTTTTGCTATACTTTTTGTTGCTCTATATTAAAATATAACCTCTAACATTAATCAGCTTTTTTTACAAACATAAATTCAAGAAAATTACATGATAGCTTAAATATCGGCTAATGTTAAAATTTCCAAGTAAATCGCTTAAGCTCCTTGATCAGAAAAATTTTAATAGTGAGTTTGATAACGATTGAACAAATTATAACTAATTGATTTAAAAATAAATAAATAAAGTATTTCATTCTAAATCAGCTAAAAGAATTCTTGAATGTAATTTGCCCTCTGACTGCTTATTCTACGATTTCCACGCGTCTAAAATTGATTTTTTTTAACATCTGTTCTTATAATATAAATCAATATTAAATATCTTTGAAACTAAATTATTCTACACATTTAAACTCCCAAATATATATGTAGGATTCAAATATATAATTAAAAAAAAAACGCAGTTTTCCAGGAGTTTAGTTTTTTAAGAAATTTAGTTGATAGAGGGTTAAGAGAGATGTATTTTCTTTGAAAAGAGTCTTAACAACAACTTCACTAATCGTCCACCAATAAAAGTGAATCTTCCATCTAAAGATATTTTTAAAATCTCATATGCAGATTAATTAAAAATAAGACACCAATTCAATTCAATTAGTGGTATAATTTCTACTGATATTTTTCATTTCTTATAAGATCCTGGCTTATATAAAATAATAAATCATATCAAAACATAAAACATTTCTTTATATATTGAAATAATTATAACATGATCACTTTACATATGTGCAGTCTCTTAAACTCCTTAATCTTGCATTTGGTACAATATATTCTATGAGGATTCAGCGCCAGAAATTCATACAACCAACAAACCCAATCTTAATCTATACATTATTCACTCGAAAAATTTAAGTACTTAATACTGAAACATTAAAACCCATTTTAAGTACATTTCAATAAGGAAAATGCACCTATTGATAATAACACTATTCATCTAATTTTTTCAACATATAAATATGAAATATATGCTCATTGCTTTATTTTAGCACTTAAGTCTAGAGACTGAAATAGCAGCTGCGAATGGAAAACGCATGCCGGCCGTCACAGTTTTTGCCCATGCTCTACGATACTTCAAAGATCACGCACTACAAGAACTCAGTGATCAATCTGCAACCAAAATACTCAACGAAGATGTAAGATGGGTTGTAACAGTTCCTGCTATATGGAAACAACCAGCAAAACAATTCATGAGAGCTGCTGCCTATAAGGTAAATTTTAGAACCGTCAGCCAGTAAGGTAAATTTTTAGAATCATCCGTATATAAGGTAAACGTTAGAATCTTATTGCATTTAATATACGATTACCTTTATCGCAATTTGTAATTATGGAGATAAATACCGCGTTTTTCTGTTTTGTGTTCATGATCAAAAGAGTATCATACGCACAATAATTAACTGCTTTTCATGAAAGGAATTTCCATATAAGATTTTTAAAAAAGTATTTCTTCATAAACTAACGGTGTGAGTATCAAATATCATTATATATATATATATAAGCAATTTTTTTTAATATTTGTAATAGAATGTCATCGAAATGATTCAACGAAAATACATAATTTGTCAGTTGTAATTTTCAGTTCCAATATAATTTGTCAATTGTTCTAACTTTTCGAATGGAGAATGTTACTTTTCACACAATGGACTAAAAATTTAATAATGTAAAAAGTGAGTAAATGAATGACAGTAAAGGTTAAAGGCGAAAGAGCCTTATCTGGCTGAGCTGCACCAGACACTTGTTTAAGCTGTGATCTAGACGGAAGAAAATGTAGAAAGTGGCTGACAAGTAGAAGGGTTGAAAATATACAAGGATCGTTTGGGTATCCTGGGGATGCGTCACCCGTGCTTACCAAAGACAGTAAACTCCATTGGAAAGAAAGAGATCACTAGGATTCCTAGGATTATGTGATGCGCGTACTTACCGAAAGAATGTAAGTATAGATATCATGACCCGTAGGTACCTAAGTGGTAATAGTGTAGAAAAAAAGTTGTAGAACCAAAGGTAAAAAACAAAAGTAATCGTTACCGAAGGATAAATCCAATGGAAAAATGTGTTTATAATAGAAACAGCTATGCTTGAACAAATCGCAATAAAAAGCAATAAGAAGCTCTCATGTAACACAAAGAAAGCCTAATAGACTTTTAAACTAAAGTCAAGCATATGTACAAATTGCACAAATATATATATATAATTATTTTAAAGGGATATCAGCTGTTTTATGGAAAATAGAAGATTTAGAACAAGAAAAATAAGAGCAATGGCTCAGAACCGAAAATGAAGAGTTAATATACATTGAAGAGATACTTAAAAAATTGTTTAAAACAATTTTTAAACCTATGTAGAGCGCAATTCTATTTTGCAGTTTTATTTATTTTTTATAATTTTATTCCTTTTGTTAGTAAATATATTTTCCTTAAATAGGCTGGAATCGCTAGCCCTGACTATCCTGAACAACTTTTAATTGCTTTGGAACCAGAAGCAGCTTCCATATACTGCAGAAGAATGAGGCTTCATCAGTTAGTTCCGGAAGAAACCCATTTTCAAAGATCATCCTTTCAGTGGCAAAAAGAAAGGGAAGTAGAATCTGAAGCAGGATCAATAATTAGCGACAAGGGTAAATTATGTAACAAAATATAAGCATTGTAACGACGCACAAAATCAACTTAACTGGTAGCATATTAAGCCTGAAGTTATACATTGTACTTATACAATCGTTATAATTGACAACGGATCATTAGAATTGTAAAAATAGATATATTTATGACTTTGCTACGTCAATTATTTTTATAACCCTTATTGTTTCAGCATAAATAAGCATAACTACTTTTTTTTTTGTAATTCTATGAAACTGCACCAAAACTTATATGTTTTCAATTGAGAATTATTTTAGCATTGTATGTCTTTTTTTAAAAAAGATTTTTTAATATTCTGAAAAATTACATCTACTTCAAGTTATTTGGACACATGTTTAGGACTTTCTGATTTTTACAATCATGCAATTGAGTTATTTTAATAAAAAGAACAACAATCAGACAAAATATTCAACAATTGCATTTGTGAGAGGCCTTTATTCAAATACATTGAAGAAATTATTTTCATTTAATCAATACATTCTACATCAGCTGTTCAAAAGCCATGTTTTAAAACTTTTCCTGAGAAATTTAAGTATTTGCTATCGAAATGAGAGGTCTTCGAAGTCACATTTCATTACCTACTTTAGTTCTAAGTTATATTATATGAAATTTAAATAAGATTACGGTCTCTTGTTGAGCAGAGAGAGAGAGTTGCTTGAGGGATATACTAAGGAAAAGTTATTCCTTTTAACGATACTTTGAGTCAGCATTTAAATCCGATAAAGTTATTTAAAACGATATTGAGATACTTGAACATTTTATTTTCGCCAATAACACGATATCCAATAAGCTTTTAATCTTTATCTAGTTACATAATATTTTATGAGAGATGGTTGAAATGACATTAAAAAAAAAAAAAAAAAAAAAAAAAACAATTTAATTTAGATCAATACTTCTTGCAATGTTTTTATATTGTTCCAAATTACTCATTCAGAACTATTTATTTCTATCTAAATCTTAATATTTTTAGTACTAAGTAATGAAACTCATAAATCCTACATAGACATAGTACTGATTTGCAAAAAATAACATTCGTGTTAAAAAGTTTTTTCTTTCCTTTCAGTTCTATAAGCATTCAAATGTATTTTAATTTTTCAGACTTCAGTTCTTGTGTTTTACCTGTGCAAGGAACAGATGGTTCATTTACAATGGGTAAGTTGTTTATATATAATTTAGAACAGAAACGATAACTGCAAATTTTGATTTAAGTATAACACATGAATCATTAAATTACTTCTAAAAAGTCTTGTAAAAATGACTGTATCGTATGGCTTTTGACAATATATTCTAGATAAGATGAATAACAACAGTAGCCAATCGAAACTCACTCTTTTTTTTTTTTTTTTAAATTTCGTTTGTGATTAATTCCGTTTCTAAAATGCTTCTTGTTAATTCTTAAGGTAAAATATGAAAAATAAAATTAACGTTTTCTAACTTCTTTGCAATGGAAATGCATTTATATGCGAATAACTTTACTTATGCGCGTGATTATCGTTAAATCGTTAAAGGTTAAAATTTTATGAAGTAACGAAACAATGTTTTGAGATCGATTCATCTTCTTGAATGAATATATA
>BMAW01070556.1:84197-260936 GCA_019974015.1 Nephila pilipes | reverse complement strand
ATGTATGATACCATTCATAAAAATTACTATTTTTACTTCCTGGAGCAATTACAATATGTATCTCCCTAACAAAAATTTACCATTTCATGGTTGGTATGATAACACCCTTTCAAGGTTAATACCTTGTATGTCTTCTAGCCATGAAATACAGTCCGTACAAAGATTAGGGATGCTGATTATCAAATTATCGAGCTGATCTTGGGGAAGATTACCCCACTCAGCAATCAATGCTCGAATCGAAGTTCCAATGCATATGACGGTCTGAAACTCGTTGGCATTCATGTCCCACACTTGCTCTATTGGATTCAAGTAAGGTGAGCATGCTGGCAATTCCATACGGGTGATAGCCTCAGATCTTATACATTCATTTACAATGTTTCCACGTTGAGAACGGGCGTTGTCAACCATAAACACAAATTATTCTGCGTCCAAGGTACCCCTAAACAAACATACATGTCATTCCAGAATGATGTCCCTATAAATTTGTCCTATCACGGCACCAATTTTAACATGTAGATTTGTTCTGAAGCCTAGTATAATTCCACCCCAAACGAGCAATCCTACGCCACCATAATGGTCTCGTTCAATGATGTTGCCTTGGTGGAAGCCAGTACCTGGCGTTTTCCATATCAAAGTCGGACGTGAATCAGACTGCAAGCTAAACCAGGACTTGTCGGAAAACATCTCACAAGCTCCTTGTGACGATGTCCACATTGCATGTTCTCCACTCTAGGCTAATAGCTGGCGACAGCGAGTTGCTGTGAGTGCAACACATCTGACGAGCCTGCGAGCATATAGACCAGTATGCCCCAAATATCTGTACACGGTTTTCCTTGAAACTGTCGTACCCGTGGCTGAAGATAGCAGACGAGAAAAGTCTCATACTGAACTCTTTCTGCTTCTTTTTGCAATTACTACCAAATACCGGTCGTCATTCGACGTTGTAACTCGGGGGGGGGGGGATTGACATAAAGCGTACCGTTTATTGATATTTCTATCATTCTGGAATCGTTACCAAGGCTTTGAGATGCCCCTTTGGGCTATTTCAAGTTTCTCGGATGCTTCAGTTTTGAGTACGCCCACATTCCAGGCGGCATATAATTTTACCACGTAAAAAAATCATCCACATACGTCCTCTGTGTCATAACTATTCGGTTGTGGTACTGAGCGGCTATATATATATATATATATATATATATATATACATATATATGTGATAACTAAGATTTTTTGAGACCTTAAATTAGAATTACTACTTAAGTGGAAAAAAGGTTTTCTTTATTTATGCATATAGTGGAATTGAAGATAATTCGTAGTGAAATGTACGCCTGTCTCCAAAATAATCTTCATTCCAATACACAAGGAAAAGCCGATCCCCATCATACAAGTATCACACTGAGAATACAATTAAAAAAAAGACATGGTTTTCTTGAAATCATTAGGATAATTATCTAGGTCATAGATATTTACTTTTTTTTTACTTGAAGTGATAATTTCTCAAATCAGAATCTAGCACACAATTTCAATTAATTTAATTACACTGCATTCGCCTGGGCCTATATTTGCTCCTGATATGATTCCACCTGACTCTAAGCATATTTATAACATTCTAGAATGGCATTCGGTGTTGAACACTTTACTCTTAACTTTCAAAGAAGACATATTCTGGAAAGCGAAATCCAAAAGCTTTTTTCTCCTTTATTCCCACCAGTCAGCTTTTTTTTGTGATCAGAAAGTGGCATTTTGCCATTGTTCCCTTTCCCCCTCCATCTTTGTTCTCAAGGCTTTAAAAAGTATTCAGTAAATCTTTCGCATTTTCAATTTTACCTCTTGTCCGAAATAATTTTAAGAAATTGAAAGTCCTTCTTCTGGAAGTTCAGTTCACTTTATTTATGTTATAATCATATCTTAAAAGAGTTTCTTTTTGATTAATGGAAACAAATTCGTCTGAATCTACTATATACGAGTAAAGTAAAACTCAGTACTGTTATATTTTAACAATAGTATATTATTCGATGAAAAGATGGAATCATAAACACTTAAAATATATTCGTTAATTATTTTTATATCATATAAAATTTATACTTGGTTATTTACTATACGTTTTTTGTTCAATAAAAAATGGTAATTTTTCGTTTGTTATTCCTTTGGGACAGTGGGAACGGTAATGTTTGGTTTATAAACATCCGATTTGCCATAAGAATCGTTAGTTCGAAGTTCATGACGAACTGCAATTATGATGATATAACACTTAGAGGCATCTTGGAATTGTTGACGAATATTTTTCTGCTGAATCCATGCGATCGGCCTTCACAATTTTCTTCAGTGCTCTGATGTCCCTGTCAACTAGACGGCATGGTTTACTAGATCGTAGTTTTACAGTTATAGTCCCTACATATTTCCACTTCATGGTTAACACAATATTCAGTAGAAAGGACCAATCCGAACCTCATAGAAATTTCACGAACAGACTTTCCGCAACGATGATAATAAATCACTTCACCATGTTTAAAATTATTTACTCCTATTATACTTATCTAGCCTTAAAATTATGATTCCAAATGCGTCTGACTTTTTTATATTTGTATGGGAGCTTGAAGCTCGAAGTAATTATCACCAACAGAATCCATTACAATGAGGGTGTGCGGATACTTCTGATCGTCTAGTGCAACAATATATGAAGAACGCTAATTCAAACATTTTTGAACAAAAGCTTACGTGAGAAACGATTACTATTACATTTCATTATACATTACATTTTATAACAAATTACTTTGCTGCAAATCAATTTGTTGAACTTTATTACGGCTATCTATTTCTGTCAGACTCAAGGTCAGCAAATCAGACCTTGCGTTAATACACTTTTATACGTTATTTTGAGCAACGGTCAGATGACAATGTCGACAGCAAATTGACAATCTCCACGACACGCAAGGACTTTGAGCATGGACAGATTTAACGTGCAATAGTTATTTAACATGACGGTGTTTTAGCGGATTCAGTACTCAAACACACAACTAGACTAAAATATCACCAAATACAAGTTCGATACCATGACCACTCAACAACCGCGACCACATTATTTTGATTGAGACTTAAAATAATAAGAAACAATAGCAATGTTAAAAAAATAGCAGCTTGCTTAAATACGCTTAATATTAGATCTTATCCTATCATCTTTATAACTTATAAGATTTCTCTCGTGTGTGATCTTATTAAGAAAAAATAAAAGTAAGTTTACAATATACAATTAAATAATATATGAAGAACGCTTATTTTTCAAGTGCATGGCTTATTTAACACTTACCACTTAACCACAAAATTAAAATAGCGAACAAAATTTTCAATGGTAATTTCTATAGTTCTCATGAATACAAAAAAAAAACAATTGAAAAAAAAAAGAACATTTCCCGCTATCAAACACGTACATGAAATGATTTTTTTTTACAAATGAGACAATTCTAGGAGTATTAAAAAATTGATGAAAATATGTATTCAAACATATAAAATAAATCTATGCAATTCTAAAGGCTATTTTATAACTATTTATTTTTTACTTAATACTTCAGGTCTGCTCATTCACGTGTCTAAAAATTTCAATCACCAACAGGGGTTAGGGGATAGCTGTTTGAAAAGTTTGAGTAGAGTACAACTGGATACTTTAGAAACATTTTATCAATCCTATAATTTGATTAAAATAGTCATACATAGTTAAAAAAAACATAATGAAGTACGAATTTCAAAGAGTATTTCGATATAAATTTAATAATTTACAAGAAAACAATTATTATTTAAAGTTTTATTTCATACGTTTTTGTTTTTAGATAGTAATACATATTAAAATGAAATAATTTTCCAGGAACTCGTTATATGGTTGTGGACTGTGGGGGAGGAACAGTGGATATTACAGTTCATGAACTGCTGGATAAACAGGGAACATTAAAAGAACTTCAAAAAGCATCTGGAGGTCCATATGGAGCTATAGGCGTAGATATGGAATTCGAAAAATTGTTATGTGATATTTTTGGTGAAGATTTTATACAGCAATTCAAGTCAAAGAGGCCAACCGGTTACGTCGATTTGATGATTGCATTTGAAGCAAGGAAAAGAAATGCCAACCCTTATAAGACAAATCCTTTAAATATTTCCCTGCCTTATTCTTTCATAGAATTCTATGAGAAATATAAAGGATCCTCTGTAAGTATAATTTACTTCCATAACACAAACCCATAAACAATTATTAAAATCTGAGTATCAGAATAAATTGTACTCCCTATATTAATAAGAAACAATCCAACATCTTTAAATTTTTTGCAAAAGAAATTAAAATATTTGTAACATTTTATTTAGATTTCATATGACTCTAATTGTTAATTTATTTAAATCAAAATACATTTCGTTAAAATAAGACAGATCTTTTAATTTCAGTGTGCTTTTGTATTTATAGGTAGAAACAGCAATAAAGAAGTCTAGTCACAAGAATGTAAAATGGTCCTCTCAAGGAATGCTTCGTTTAGAACCATCTGCAATGGAAGGTCTATTCCGGAGAACAGTTGAAAAAATTAGACAACACATTGAAAGTATTATTAACCAAAAAGATATTAGAATAGATCATATTTTCCTTGTTGGTGGATTCGCAGAATCACTTATTTTACAAAAAGAGATCAAGGATGCCTTTTCATCAAGCCTAAGGGTTATTATTCCTCAAGGGGTTAGTCTAGCAATACTCAAAGGGGCTGTGCTCTTTGGATTAGATCCTACAACTATAAACATTCGACGATTAAGAATGACTTATGGTGTTGGTGTATTAAATCGATTCATTCACGGTGTTCATCCAAGAGAAAAACTTGTTATAAAAGATGGAATACAATGGTGTGCTGACGTATTTGATAAATTTGTAGTTAATGAACAATCTGTAGATGTAGGAGACGTAGTAGTGCGACGATATACGCCAGCTAAAGATGGGCAATCTTGCAGTGTTATTCATATTTACTGCAGTGAAAAAGACAATGTGTATTTTATTACTGACCCAGGAGTGAAGCGATGTGCTACTTTAATATTAGATTTATCAGACAGTCGATTTGTCCAAGGAAGAGAAATCCAAACACAAATGATGTTTGGTGATACAGAAATCAAAGTTAGTGCTCTTGACGTAACAACTGGAAAATGTGTTAAGGCTGAAGTAGACTTCTTAAGTCAATGAATACAATTTGAAGATTAAATAAACAAATTATTAACAAAGCGTAAATAAAAATATAAGTGTAATTAATGTCTTTTTGGATATTTATTTTTAAACACTAATCCTTAAAAAAGATTATTTTTCATGTTTAGCACGCATTACAAGAAGATGAGACAAATTATTAAAACATTATATATTACATAGAATCAGGATTTATTAAATATGTTTCAAAGTTTCAAATTCCATCAAAGGTACAAGGATCATGATATACAAACAGCAATTTCAAAAACATTATTAAAAAAAAAGTTATTTTGAACATAATCACAGATAACACTCATTTCTAGTGGCAGCACAATGTTTTTTAATATGTTTAAGTCAAAAAGTAAAACATAAATCATACTTTGATATCTTAATTTGCAAAAATACAAAGTTTGAGATTTATTTTATTATTATTTGATGAATTCTGAATATTTGTCTCCTCATCACTTGGATAGGACAACTCAGATTCATGCGCTACTACAAATTCAGATTTAAAATCGATTTAAAAAACACAAAAATTTTATGAAATTAGTAGAATGAAATTTCAAAAATCATAGTTTAAAAATACCTTATTTGAAAATTAGTGAATGAAATAAATAAATAAAATATCTATTGATCGTCAAACTCGATAGGTAATTTAATTCTGAAACATTCTTAAGATATTACTAATATTCAAAATTGCCCTTCAATTAAAAAAAAAAAAAGGTCAAAAGTTTTCATATAAAGATTTTTTTAAATATTTTATTTAATTAAGCGTTAAACTTCATTTGAAAACAAATTATTATACGAAACACAATATGAAGCGAACAAAACAAAAATGAGTCAAAATACACAAGTTTTCAGTACAAACAAAAGTATTCAAAATATATTATATCCATAAAAACTATATATACATTCAAAAAATATACAAAACCAATTTAAATAAAAATAAATCTCTAATATGACTGTATAACAATAGATGCAATGAAAATGACGAACATGTTCATAACTGAAAACAAACATCAAGCACATTGCCTATTTTTTTTAAAAAAAAATTGAAATGGCTTTAAAATTGATTTTCATTATAAGTAATTATATTATCAAGTAACTTATTTTAGAAGCTTCACCCTTTAACTATAAATTACTAAATTTCACATTCAATTCTTAAAATTAATATCATTCCAACATTACAAAGAGAAAATAAAATTATTGTCCAAAGCTATATTAAAAAAAAAAATCTAGTACAACAGTTAACACTTCAACACAATTCAAAAACAAAATCTTATTTTTTCTTTAAAAAAATTCAATAAAATTTTGTTCTTTAAAGAAATTTTCTTTCAGATTGATTTCTATTAGCCCCAAAAATTTGGACATATATAAGAAATAAACAAGAGTTGGAAAATTTACTTCTTATGAGAAAAAATGGGTCCATATGAGAAAAACCACATGTATTTGTAGCAAAGTCATTTAAAATTCATAATGCAAAACTATTTTTATAGCGTTCTTGCAATCATAAGATATTACACTAAAAGAAATCTAGAACAAAAAAGGAAAACTCTTTTCCGGGTAAATCTAAAAATATACCCAAGAACAATATTTCATCATGGCACATTAAGAAAGTCAAAAATGATTTAACAAACTTTAAAATTTATGTATGAAAATCAAGATAATAAATAACTTCTTATAAAAAAAATGGATAAATCTGAAAGGATTATTACCTACCATTAACATAAACATGCATAATTAAATCATGCGAGCATTAATCAAATAACATACACATTTAATAAATATTTTTTACAAAACTAAACACAATATCTCCAAAAAAAATTATAATTTAATGAAATCATGTGACTGGTAATAAATGTTTATGAATATTCAGTTGTTATGGTATTGGGAAAAATATATTCACATATTGAGATTAAAAGTCTTCACACGTTGTTCTCTATATCATTAATCAAAACCACTTAGATAAATAATATAATCCTGCATTCTTTAGAGAAATATGAATATTTCATTTTTCTTCCAAATCTATCTCCCATTTTACTTTCACTAGAGAAGACAACAATCCATTGGCTACGGATCTATACTTGACTTCCTTCAACTATCTTTTTCAAGTAAATTTCATTCAAACAACAATATCGTTTCGAAGAATGCTACAAAATTGATTTTGTTTAACATTCACAGTTGCCTACATCTAAATAGTTTCCAAAAAGCTATTACTGCTCAACAACAATTCTGACAATGATATCATTACTTACTAATTAATGCATATATACCAAGATTCCAAAACCAAGAAAAATATCAAATTAAAAGTATCTTTTAGATATACCTCTAGTTTTTTTGCCTTGAAGGGAGCATGAAAAACACATGAACAGAAATGTGCAAAATATCTATATATAACCCATTAATGAGCAAGATTAAAACAAAGTATAATGAGAATGTCAGGAAGAAAAATGTATGTTTTAAAATATTTTATATTATATAATGAGGTGGTTACATAAAAATCTATATAAAATCTTAAATTTCATAAGAAGTTTTTTACGATACAAAACTAGATTTTCCGAAATTGTTGAATTTGCTTTGATTTATTTATCCATGATGTAATGCAGACACAATATCAATGTCAAATTCCTATAAAGTAATGTGCTATATGCAAACCTATTTATATGAAACAAAGAACTAATATACATACACAAAAGAATTAAATTTCACAATTTCAAAACAAATTTTCATGACTCCCAAATTATACAAGAAATCTGTTTATTAAAATATTAATTCATGAACAGTGTTGTAGTGATCGTAGCGACACCAGTATTTCATGTCAATCAAAAAACACTACCCCTCTCAACTTTTCATATTCTACTGTTTATTCTTCTGCCAGGGAATCCCCGCCGTTATGTAACGTCAAGTCGCCACTCGTATGTGAAGATAGCTGTTCGTCAATAAAATATTTATATTTGTAATAGCTGTTTATTTCAGTATTTAATACGAATAATCACTTCAACAGCCATAAATGGTGACCTTCGGAACAACTTGGGATTACTTTCTGATATTTGTTTCGCAGAATTTTGTTTTCATCTCGGGAGAGCGAAAGCTGAACTTAGTTGCAATTCTTTTGGAATTCCCATTCCAGTTTCGTTTTATATTCCTATAACTTTCTGATATTTCGTCATGGAAGAAATGTCTGCCGTAAAAATGCCTCATTTCATTCTATCCGATCCGTCGCTTTAGTTCACTATGGCTGAATCGACATTTGAATTAGCTGTTCCAAAGCCAATTACAGCATCCCGAACGAAATATAATTATTGTGTAGCTACTGTACCGCCCGAAATACCCATGACTGTTCGTGACATAATTATTTCGCCTAACAAAGATGACCAATATTCGCAATTAAAAGCTGAAATAATTTTCAGGTATGGGGAGAGCAAATCTCGAAAAATTCACCGACTACAACGGGTGCACAGCTCAATGATCGCAAGCCTTAGGAGCTGTTAAGAGTGATGCAACGTCACGTTTAAATTCATAACGTCGCCAGTTCGCTTCTTCTAGATGTGTAGCTGGGTCACGTTAAATCAGGCCCTAATTTTCCAAATTGGCGAGGTGTAGAAATCAGAAAAGGGGGTGAGGGGTTCCAGCTTAGGTGTCATCACTGTCACTTGACCGAGGTTCAAAATTATGAGTTCCATCGCCAATAGCCTTTGTGTTGCTTCTAGAGCGACGTCAACAAAACCAACTAAACAGCTTCTTCTAGAATTGTTTTCACAACATTAACCGTCTAACGTGCAGTCCATAATGGCATCTATAACTCGTTATCACCTAAAAAGTTGCAGATAAAATTTTGGATATCTCACCGGCTCATGTAAGTGCAGTTTCTCATTCATGTTCGAGGCCTGATTGTGTTACACCAAATTCTGAACTGATAACGGAAACTAAACTACTTCGCAAAGAAACTGCACTTCTACGTCGTTCAAGAAGTCATTCTAGAAATCGTCAGCCTTGCTTTCGACGAAGAAGCCCCGCTGTCACAAATAACTTATGCTGATATTATCGAAAGTTTGGCTCTAAAGCATCAAGTGTATTTGGTTTTATTAACGTCGTACTAGATGCAACACGAGGGCTATTTATTGGCGACGGACCTCGTAATTTTTAGCCTCGGTCAAGTGACGAGGACGACACCAGAGTGGCACTCCCTCTCCTAACTTCCACATCACGCCAACGGGAGGACTTTGGGGCCCAACAGATTTAACATGTATCAGCCCCGGCTACACGGCGGGTCTTTAGTGGCATCAAGGCTCGAGCCCACAACTCAACGAAAAACGCGAGTCCGATGCTTTAACCACTAAGGCTACCGCGGCCAACATCAAAGTGTAACCCACATTACAGTTTTCAGAAAAAACTTAAAAGGTAAAGAGTAGCAGCAACATATTCCTCGCCTTTTTTGTACGGGATCGCAAAACAAATGTAAATTTTTTAAATTATTTTAAATAGCAACCTGATCTTAAAAATCGACATTTGAGTGACATTTGCTCCAATTTAAATGCTCATGGTATTGTTAATAATGCTGATATTTATTCTGTGAAATCTATATTTTGTGATGATAATTTTTCAAAATTACTGAACAATTTTCCTAACATTATTAAAGCTCCTTGTGCAAACCAAATTGTGAAACATTATGTTATGCATCATACTGAAATCTATGGTTCTCCTGTTTTTAACGAAACCGCGTCGACTAGCACCCGATCGTCTTAAAATTGCAAAAATGGAATTCTAGCATATGTTGGATTTGGGTCACATGCGCCCATCCAACAGTAATTATGCTCCTTTGCATACGGTCCCCAAGAAAGGAACTGACAATTGGTGTCCTGTTGGCGATTTTAGAGCCCTAAATGTTCAGACCAAAAAAGACAAATATCCCATTCCTTGTGTTTTGGGTTTTACAAGCGAACTTCATGGAATCAAAATATTTTCATGTGTTGTTTAGTAAAAGCCTTTCACCAAATTCCGATTGCTGCCAAGGATGTTCAAAAAATTCCTATTTGTGTACTCTTTGAAAATTAACGCGGATACAATTCGGTTTGTGCAATGCATCCAGTACCTTTCAAAGATTTATTGATGAAGTCATTAGAGGATTATAAGGTGTTTAAGCATTCAGGGATGATTTATTAATTGCATTCACTGAAATCTCACGAAGAGCTTATTCAACATCTTCGAGCTCTCTTTTCAAGATTAGATTATTATGGACTGACTATGAAATCATCAAAGTGTACATTTGGAGTTCCTACCTTGGATTTCTAAGGTTTTGAAGTTTCCAAAGTTGCTATTTCTCTAATCCCCGATCGAGTCAATGCAATTCAAGAATATCCACACACACACGACTTACTACCCTTACTCAACTTCGTAGATTTTTAGGTATGGTAAATTTTTATCGAAGATTTCTTCCCAAAGCTGCTCACACTTCATCGCCATTAATTAAATTTTTAGAAGGCCACAATAATAAAAAGAAATATTACGGGCAGTAAAATATCTGAAACTTTTCTAAGGCATTTTTAGATGCTAAAAACTTGTTGCCGATGCGACTCTCTTAAAACACCCAATTCCAGGTGATCTTTTAAGTCTTTGCGCTGATGCATCTTTATTTGCCATTGGAAGCTCTTTAAATCAACTATCAAATGGGACCTGGGAACCAATTGCATTTTTCTCTATGAAACTTTCAAAAAGTCATAGAAATTAGTCAACATATGATAGAGAACTTCTAGCTATTTATGATACTATAAAAAAAATTTCGACCCATGTTAGATAGTAAGAAATTTTCAATCTACAACGATCAAAGATCCCTGACTGAAGCCTTCAAGAAAAAGCCTGATAAATGCTCACCTCGCAATTTTTAAGATATTTAGATTTTATATATCAATTTTCTACCGATATTCGGTACGTTAAAGGAACCAGAAACATAGTTGCAGATGCGTTGTCTCGCAATGAAATTTTAAGCAAATCCATAAATTTTCATGACATTTTCCTTGCACAATTGACTCTGAACATAATTCAGATCGTACAATTTAAAAACATTATTTTCCTTTAGAGGTGGTAATTTTGTATTGTGACGTATTTACAAATTCAGCACGTCCATATATTCCAAAATTTTTTCGTTAAATGGTTTTTGAAAATATTAACAATCTTTCCCATCCTGACATTCGAGCAACATGAAAATTAATTACTAAACGCTATTTTTGGCCTAACATGAATTCATTTATTAAAAATTCCGTTCAATCTTATCAAACGCATTCTAAAATTCAAAGACATACTAAATGGTCTTTAGGAACCTTTTCTTTGCCAGATGCTCGATTTGCTAACATTGATTTCTTGGTCCCCTTCCACCATTTGTTGATTACACGTTTTGCATGACAATATTTGATCGTTTCACTAGATGGCCGGAAGCTATTCCTGCTTACAGATATGACAGCTACAACAACTTGTAAAACCCTGATTCATTACAGGATACTTCGTTTTGGTTGTCCAGTAACTATTACTACGAATCAAGATAGAAACTTTGATTCAAATTCATGTAAACATCTGAATATTTTAGGCAAGAATCGAATCCGCAACTAGGATGTTTGAAATACCCAGAGACTTGCAACAAATGTCCCCACTTCCCCAATCGACAATGACGAGGTTGTTTCCAGTACCAGGAACTTACAACACACGTCCCCACTTCAGCAACAAACTAAAACCAGGATGTTTCCAATACCCAGACTTGCAACAGAAGTCCCTAATTATAACATGGTTATAGTTAATTGCGGAAGTGGCAACGTCTGTTTTGAGTTCCTAGGTGCTTGGAATATCCTCGTTATTGTCGGTTGTAGAGTTTTAGTTTAGCTTGAAAAACGTCATACTAGAAGCAACACGACGGTTATTGGCGACTGACCTCGTAATTTTGAACCTCGGTCAGGTGACAAGGACTACACTTGAGCTGGCATCCCCCACTCATAACTTCCACACCAAGACAATGGGGGGACTTTCGGCCCCGACAGATTTAACGTGCATCAGCCCCGGCTACACGGTGGTTCTTTTGGGACCAAGGCTCGAACCCGCGACTCAAAGAAAACAGACGGCCACGAGTTTGAAACCATGAACACTAGGCTGGTTGTGGAGGTGGGGACATCTGTTGCAAGACTGGGTTTTGGAAACATCCTGGTTATAGTTTGTTGCGGAAACAGGGACGTCTGTTGCAAGTTCCTGGATACGGGAAACAACCTCGTCATTGTCTTAATGGCAGTGGGGACTTCCACAACCGACAATGTTTACAGTACCCAGGAACTTGCAACAGGCGTCCCCACTTCCACAACCGACAATAACGAGGATATTTCAAGTACCTAGAAACTTTTAACAGACGTCGCTACTTCCGCAACCAACTATAACCATGTTATAGTTAGTTATGGAAGTAGGGACGTCTGTTGGAAGTTTTTGGGTACTGGAGACATCATGGACAATGTCGGTTGTGGAAGTGGGGACATCTGTTGGAAGTCTATGTGTATTGAAAGCCTCCTGGTTATAGTTTGTAGCGGAAGTGGGGACGTGTGTTGCAAGTTTCTGGGTACTGAAAACATCCTCGTCATTGCCGTTTATGGAAGTGAAGAACGTCTGTTGCAAGTCTCTGGATACTGGGAACATCCTGGTTATAGTTAGTTGCGGAAGTGGGGACGTATGTTGCAAGTTTTCGGGTACTGGAAACATCCTCGCCATTGCCGTTTGTGGAAGTAGGGACGTCTCTTACAAGTTCCTGGGTACTGGAAACAACACCTCGTCATTGTCGGTTGTGGAAGTGGGGGCATTTGTTGCAAGTCTCTGGGTAATGGAAACATCCTGGTTATAGTTAGTTGCGGAAGTGGGGACATGTGTTGCAAGTATTCAAAAATCCACAGACCAAAACGAAATTAAAATTTTATAGACATATTTCAAACAAGATCCAAGTGAATCTCCTTGTTGTGTAAGGATACTATTATTTCACAAAATTTCTTTGATAAATTCTGCATTATAAGGAGATTTACTCCATTTTTTGAGCCTAGTTCCTCAAGTCTTGAGGCCTTGTATCATTAAGGAGGAATCTGTAACAAGGGTTGATAAGTTTCAAAAGATACTTAAAACACCTTAATTTAATAAGTTTACTTCGATACGTTTATGTTCAATTCACCTGAAACTGTATACATGTAAAAAATTAGGTATAACATTATTAACCACATTTGATTAGTTTGAAAAAGGTTGCAAAACAAACAACAGTCGAATTTTATAGTAAAATGTTGAAGGATTGCATTTTTATACATATAAGAATGAAAGATTTTTGAAAGCAAAAATTAAGAGAACTAAAATAGATATGAACTCATAATGAGAGATTAAGCAGATACAAAGAACTTGGAGGAAACAATTCATTTCAAAATAGCATCAACACATCTTTTCAAAAGAGATATAAATACATTTAAACTAGTGGACTTTTTACATTGAAAATTTCAGAACATAAAAATAAAAGTTTTAATGAAATTGAAGTCATAACAATAGTTTTAAAAATTGCATTTAAACAAGTTGTCATTGGCAAAAAAATTATTTTTCGTATGACAGTTACAATTCAACATTAAGCATTATTGAGTAGCTTAAGTATATATTTAATAATATCAAGCTTCAACATATTTTTTAACATAGAATCATTTCAATATGACTAATGTAACTTTCAGAGTAACTTATGCTTGTGATTAAAATTTTACAGCCCTGAAAATAAAATAAAAATGTTCATGTTTAAAAATAACATATTAATTTAATACTGTGTTTCAAATTTAATATTGAAATTTTTTTTTTATTTGAAGTTCAAATGTGATTAATGTTTTACTCTAATTGCAAGATTTATTTTGCTGAAATTTACAATTCTAGAATTTTTAATTTATGCATTATTTGACAATTAAACATGTTACATATGACATAGTATAACATAAATAGGTATTTACCTTAATAGAAGTTAAAATGAATTTTTAGAATATAAATTTTATATGAAAGAAATGTTAGGTGGTAAGATGCAAACAAAAAGACAAATTCATCATGAACAACACATGTATTTTTACTTTTAAAACAGACTAATTTAAGCCATTTTGTCTGAATTTAAAATATATATAGATACCCTGGCTAACTGAAACATATATTAGTTTCATCAAGCAACTTTTATGGATATCATTATAAATATAACATTGAAACTTATAGTAGATATCTTTCAAAACTTTGAATTATTGAATTTGATTTTTTTGTGAAACTAAATGAAGCAATATAAATGTCATTTACTAATTAAGTGAATATTTAAGTAATTTTAACAAAATAAATCAATCTCCCCTACAATCTCTTCTGGTGTGACAAACCCCACAGGAATTTCTCTTCTTTTATTGTCTGATTACTCTGAGTTTTAAGCAAGGGATATGCATTACATGTATATAAACATATTTGCCTAGAAAAAGTATATTTTATTAATGCAGTCAATTAATTACATATTACTTATGTTTTTTAGTTTAAGGAAATTAATATTGATATCTCATGAAAAATTTAGGCATTTAAATTAAATAAATATACTTCATGGGAAAAAAATTTACTAATGAAATTTGCTTTTATATAATGCACTATCATCATTGAAGTTCATTTAAAGTTGTTAAGTTGAAAGTGCTAAAGGGGGAAAAAAAGTTGAATCATAAGAAAGCTGCAATTATATATATAAATAACTGAAGCTACTCTCGACAAATTTTGACAGAAATAAGAATAAATATAAATATTGTAATATACTACTTATGATATATAGTCGACAAAAACTGTTACACAAGCTAAAACTTTTTAGGAAAAATTTATGTAAAAATAACTTTTTAAAATGGTATAAATAAAAAAAAAATGCAAACTACTTTAAGAGATTTATAACTTTTTCAAGCAAATATATTTTCTTTTTCCAAAGAAGGAATTGCGATTTTCATGACTTGTAGAAATATTAGGCTCAAATAATTTTCAAAGAAGCATTTGCATTCAGTTTTAAAAAATTTGTTTCAAGCTCAATGCATAACACGATTTATTTATGTTTCACTCAATGCCATATGCAAATTAATTTAATGTATAAAATATATTTTCATACATCAAAACTTGTTGAATAAGATAACAGGTGATATAAGAAAGGGTTCTTTAAATTTTCATGGTATAACCCTATATTACACAATATTTGCCACTGGTATTTATTTATAAAGATGACAGTACAGAGAGGAGTATACATCACAGAGTAGTATGCAGAATGTATATTAGCCATAATTCAATGATACATTCCCTCAAAATTAAGGAAGATGTTTAAAATCCAATGATATTATAATGAGCATAATGTATTGTATTTGAAAAACCTATATGCCACAAAATAAATAACACAGTATTTAAAAATTCCAAATAGAAAATGTCTAAATTTTAATAAAAATATAATCAATTAAAATATATTGTTTTCACAAGATATTTATGATAAATAATGTCACAACATATTATTTAATAAGTTGAGTTCAAAACAAAAATAATCAAAAACCAATTCATGTAACACAAAAAATAGAAAAATAGAGAATAGATTACATGTACATTAAATAGTGACTAGTTAAAAGACAACATGGAAGCAGATGATTTTAAATTTCATTACAGCAGAAGTGTTTTCAAAACCAGTTTGAAAAACTAAGTAGTAAATGCATTTAAAGAGATGCACAAAATTTAACAAATTACATTAAAATAATTAAGGGTTTTTGCAGAATAAAAAAGCATGAAGAATTAGACAAAATGAAAAATTTACCAGAAAAATAAAATTTGAATGGTATGCAACAAATGAAAAATTCTGATATAAATGACTAAAATAATTACATTGCAATAAGTATTATGTGCAACTATTTTTTAAAAAAAATCAAAGAAAATAAATAACAAATCATAACAAAATAATAAATTTAACTATTCAAAATCTGGAATGTCATCAAAAACATAACCAGGATATCCACGATAAGCCAAGTATGCTATTCTCACATGATAAACTCCAGGAATAAACATTAAAATTCCAAGAATAAGCAAAGGCCAAGCTCCTTCGGTGTGCTGGGAAGAAAAAAAAATACATAAAATCTTTTAATAGCATTGATTAAAAGCATGCAAAAAAAAAAAAAGAATAAGGAAAATGCTGCACAAATTGCTATTTACAACATAGATATGAAAAACATAGTATCCTCCAACTAAAATAATATTTATAATATATAAAAGACAAAAAGGACACAAATACTTATGTGAAATGTTTAAATAAATAAGCAGCATCACACTCATAACAATTTACAAAAAATGTTTTAACTGAAGCAGAATGTATTAACGAGTCAAATTTAATGTCGTACATCAAAATTAATCTCTTATTGACCTTTTTTGACATAATTATATGAAATAAATTCCTACTTTAAAAATTTATTTCTAATTAAAATACTGAGAAAAACTACTTCTCAAATACCAAATTCTCTTAAGTCCAATTAAGCTGATTAGTAATAAAAACTTAAAATATAAACACATAGAAGTTATCAGCATTATTTAAATTTGTTTTTTGAAGAAAAAAAAATTGCTTCAATTTTCCTTGGACATTACCAATACCTTCATTGACTGATTTAAAAATGCAGAACAAAACAAACACTTTCAATTCATCATTCACTATCACAAAAAATAGCAATTTTAAATATTAATTTAATATGAGAGATTCACTTTATTTTTATTTTAAAACTTTGTCAATTGGGAAATAATTTATATAAAATACATAAATAAACTCAACCATAAGAATATTGAGTACTTAAGTAGTATGAAATGTCATATATCTTTAATCAAAATTATTTTTTAATTTGAATATTTTTAAATGTGAATTATAATTCATAAACCAATAATAATTAAATATATACTTTAAGCAATAACTTAAAAAAAAATATATCACATATCGATTTCAAAAATAATAGAATTTTGTACACATATACTTTAAAATATCAAGCACTTTTGATATTAAAAAATAACTATCATATTTCAATGTTTAAATTTTATTCAAATAAATATTACATTTTTCACACTTTTTAAATATAAAAAGATTCTAACTTTTATACCTAAACATACAATATAGATTCCATCCAATGAGAATATAATACAATAATAACAAAAAAAGTTGAAGTATATATATCCATGAAGTATATATATACGTTATAAGGTGATAACGAAGTCAAGGAAAAGAAGCAGAAATAGTTGAAAGAGAGTACTCTTTAATGGATATCAAGCAGTTTTACATGATTAAAATTTTACTTTATTCATTTGTTCAGGTGTTATATTTTACAGCTGCTAGTAATTTCATTACTTGTTAGATACATTTTTTTTGAATAAAATTGTATGTTTGAGATTTGATCAAATTATTAAACAGCTTATTTTCTTAATAATTTTAAGTAATCAGTAAGAGGCAACTAAAAAAAAAACATTATTAAATATGAAGAACTTTAGAGAACAAATTCAAAAGTATCAAAATCTAAAAATATCTTAAAATATAATCCTATTGAAAATATGCTAAGTATTTCAGTTTTTGCCATAACTGACACAAAAGAAAACATTAAAATACACATTAATAAAAAATTAATTTAAAGAAACAAACAAATAAAATTTAAATTGTCAAACATAAGAAAAGAATTACATACATAATTCAAATAATTAAGATGTAAAATGCATAGTACTACTAGTAAAAATGTTTTCAAAGAAGTAGAATTAAAAACTAATATTTTTTGCAACAGAAATATAAAACTTTTGCATCAGTGTGTATTGAATTTGTTTATTTTTGTGTTTTTAATAGTTCTTATTTACTTTAAAATTATTATCCAATAGTAATTGCAAATATAGAGGAAAGTTGTTTAATGTTTGACATACTTGAACTGAATCAAGAATTTGTGTGTATGTATGATGACTCTTGATTAAAGAAAATTTATGAGAATACACTTCAGTTTAAATAAAATACATCACATACGGAGTGTTTGCAGTTTCACATCTTTTACGATTAATAAATCTAAAGACTTTTATATTATATTTTCAGAGTTTGTGGTACTAAGCACTATTCATAATTTGTATGAATCTTATTTTTTTTAAACTTTGCTTTACAATGTTAAGATAATACTGCTCACAAAGCTAAGCTTTCAAAATTCTACTTGTGATTACACTACCGTTCATTACTGTGTCTCTTTCAGTTATAAATGGAAAATATTTGTATTTAAAACATTTAAAGAAACCCACCACACAATCCAAAAAAGGAAATATTAAAAGTAAGATCATATCATAATACCTCTATATGTTAATTCTTTTAAAAAAATTTACAAATGTTAGACCAAAATTATTTTTAAAGAGTTCTGTACTTCTGAAAACCTTGAAAACCAATTATTATTTGTGTTTTTAAGAACATGTGAGCATGCTTTTCAAAGATTTCATCCCACTTGTGCTTCAATAATTTGACTGAATTGCTTTTTGCAGATTGCAGCCAATTCAAATTCACATTTTCATGATACTCATACATATCTAATACAGTCAAATTATCTTTTTAGATTTCAGAGGATCCTTTCACATGATTGTTGTGTAGATAACCATTATTATTATTTTTTTTTTTTTTGAAAAAATACAATAAATATAAGAGAACTTTTTAAAGCAGAATTATCTAAAATTCCTTTCTAGTTAATTAATTCTTGAACTCAGGTAAATAGTGCCCATCCAAAACACCTCCTCAAACACGGTGTTGTTTTGTCTATACCAAATAATATAACCAGAAACTCATTCATTTTATTAAGTTTTAAGTTTTTTCATTAAGTTTTTTCAGTTTTATTATGCATGTCGAATACTGGCAATATCAATTATATCTATTTTTGCTTGCTTCACCCCCCCCCCTAAAATGCTCTTCAAATTATCAACAGTTGTTAAAGAATGGGTGTGATAAAAAATTTCCTTGATGTCATGTAGTTTACCAGTCGATTTGCGCCAGAAACAAAAAGGCTGCTTAATTAATTATTCCAATGGTTGACTGCCTGATTTGCCTGCATATTTCTGGGTAAAAACTACACAATATTTACAATAAATCCCCCCTTCAATTTCGAAAGTGAGCAATGGGTAATCTAGCAGTAAGTTTTACCATAATTTCCTCTTTACTTTTTCATTACTAAACGAAGAGCTTAGAAATACATATGTAGCTGTTGACATCCAAAATTTTCCAAGAATGTAAATTTTTTCTTCATTAGTTGGCTTACAAGTGATGCAATTTGATAAGGCATGTTTTTTAAATTACTGCCTCCTTTTTATATCAACTTGAGTATTTTCTGAAAAATAGTGAATTCTTGTATTTCTGCTTGCAATTCGGATAGGTGATATATTATTTCTTTGCAGTTATTTGAAGTACACTTTTTGCTTCAAACTGACATTAGGAAATTTTTAACAGAGTTAATTTAAAAGGGATTACTGTTTTTTCTTATAAATTATTGAACTGAAAAATTAAGAAAAAGATCAAAGCAAATTTAAATTATACTTAACATTTTGAGCAAAAAAAAAAAATGGATCAATTTAGACTTTCTGAATATTGTTCGTATGAAAGACAAGACTCCCATTCATGTACGATTCAAGTCTGCAAGGTGGTGATACAATGAGACAGACTGGAATTTCTTGAAGACCTGTTTTAGGTGCTCATAAGGCACTTAATTCCTCTAGTAATTCTTTCCAGAACTGATGGGGAAGGAGCATCTACAGGAATGCACCCCCTTCTTTTTTGTCAACAAACACTGACCCAGAGACAATTTTTCAGAAACAGAAAAGATTTTTCAATTCATTTCTCAGGAATTCATTTTGATGGATTCCTTTTTTTTTTTTCTCTTTATGATGAGAAAAAATTTAAGTGTAAGGAGGATAAAGTTCATTTTTTAAAGCTACACCAAGAAAGTAGCATCTAAACAGTATGAAATTTTCACCATGTGTATACTGCACTTGTGATGGAATACATGATTAGCATTTCAGCTCAAACACACAGTATAGGCACCTGATTTTACACTTAAAGTAACATGGAAACAAAATTCAAAATTTTTATTTCATGAATCTTCCTTTACTTTGATATAAAAAAAAATAACTTTTAAGGGAACATAACACCCTAAACATTAACCAAAATATCAAAATAAACTTATTACCTAACTTTAATTGTATGACTTTTCTAAATGCATGCATGAAATTTCATAGCTATAGCTATATTTTTAGCAGTTATTTAAATTTTATTTAACAATGTACCATTTCATTTCATTTCCTTCCCCTTCAAAACTTCATATTACTTTTTCTCAGCTTCTTATTTTTCATGATGGTCATGTCTTTAAAATACTAAGGCTACTTTTATATTCAATATCATGTTTTGAAAACTTATTTGGATTGTTTTGTACAATGCTTGATTATTCTATGCATGGGATAAGGATTTACACAGTTTTTTTAAAAAAAAAAAAAAAAAAAAAAAAATAATTAGACATAGCAATTACTTCTTCTGTTTTTTATAGTATCTGATAGAAAAAAATAGCAAAGCTATAAACAACACTTGTATAACCAAAACCATGAATTATAAGAAACACTTTTTGGAACTTGAAGTAATTTTTTTTTTAATTTTAAAAAAGTATAGAAATAGTAGGAATTTTAATAAATTGAAAAAAATATTCAATTTAAATAATTGTTTATTTGAAAAAGAATTTTTTTTTAGAAATGCACGTTTTATGTGTATTCAAATATGGTTAATATAAACTTTTTTTGTAAATATCTAATTAAAAAATTGTTCACATGGTATTGTGTCCTCTTATACAGGTATATCAAGAATAGATTCCTTTTTATTAGAAAAAAATATTTTAACATATTAAATACACAAAAAAAATCTCAATGTGAATGGTGAACCCTTTCAGATATTCTCAAGGAAATTACATTTTCTTTTTCATAAATTATTACACACTTTCAATTTGTTTCCCATTATTATGTCACTATTATACGAATGATTAAGACACAATTATCTACCATTTAGTTAAAGTTCTGTTGTTTCACATACAATTAAAAATTGAATTACATTAACCATCCAATTAATTTCGTTCATAATAAGTCATTCAGCTAGCATTCCCATAACTAAGATATAATTTGTTACAGATACCACAATTTCATTGCTGCATGTTTTTAGATATACTCACTGTTGAATATTAGACTTCACACAAATAGTGTATAAAAATACTGAAGATAAGTCTAGATCTATACTTACCTTAACATTGAAATCATATATGAATAGAATTAAATATCATTCATAGTGATATTGAATGCTATTTAATTCTGTATTCAATAAATATACCATCCAGCAATATTCATATTTAAAAAGTATATTAAACTCTCATATAGAATTTTATTTATTGTGATTCCTTAATATTAATTGTAGATATATGTTATTTGAATCAAAAGATAATAAAATGAATAAACTTCTGTAATAAATTAACAAGCAGAATATAAATCTCAAATTACATAAAACTAGTCTAGTACTTAAACAACTATGATATTTAATGCATAGAACATTAAAAAAAATATGAATAGAAACCCAACCATTTCAAACACAGGTTACATTCAGAAGATTAGGACTAATAAAGCCACAATAGGTGGTATTCAGTGAATTGATCTTTGGTATGTTTTTCACCACATCTTCTTCATTCTCCATTTCATTTAATTAAAAAAAAAAAATTCAAATACAAGGAACTGTATATGATTTTAAAGAATAACTCACCTGACCATCAAGATGCCCAGAAAACAGCAGTGAAGACAAAGCTATAAGTAAAGAGCCAGCAATGAAAAGAAAAACAGCTAAAATAATACCTCCCCAAGGCATTTTGGGTTTTTGCTTCTGATACTGAAAGAAAAAAATCATATTAGATACACATAAAACTGCTAAAAAAATAATATATTTGCATGTATGCTAACCTGCCTCAGTTTTAAAAAATCATTATTTCACATGCCCTTTTAATGACATTTTAATGATAGCACATCTAATTCTTAACTTAAATAACTAATTATACAATTTAAAGTTCTTATACTATATTTAGAGTAAAAAAAGCACACAATTTCCATTTAATTTCTTGAAACATGGGTTTTTTTAGTAAAAGGATATGTTACTTACTTCTGCATTTTTTTAAATTTGTTGTCGTTATTTTTTTAAAATATTTAACAAAATATTTACTGCTTCAGAAATAAATGTTTTAAGTGAACGAATATTTATTTTTAAAAAAAACATGCACAAAAATGTTTGTAAAATAACTACGATTTTAAATAAAAGAGTTAATTTTAAAAACATATCTAAAAGAAAAAATTGAAATAAAAAGCATGCAATGTCCCACTGGTTCTTATATATGGAATTCAAAAACAATGGATGAAGAAAAACAAAATATTTCATAACTTATGTAAAAACCATTTCTTATTTTAAATGGGAATATAATGCAATTATGACTTCATTTCATTTGTATGGATAATTTAAATCAATACAATAATTTTTCATTAAAAAATCTCCTGTGCACTCATTTTTGCAAAGTTTTGAAAAGAAATCAAGGAAAATTATCATTTTTGTCTAATTTGGAATTTTTCCACAATATGTTAAACTTATGAAAAGAATTTCTAAAATAATGACAAACTTCTAAAAAGCAAGCTTAAAAATAGAATCTAACTCCTAAAGCAATATCAAACTTCTGAAATGAAGACATAAAATAACGAAAAAAATTCGATAAAAGCAATACTAAATTTCTCTTAAAACATATCAAAAGTAAATAAGTTTATTTAGAAATAATCCATAAAATGGTGTCAAACTGCAACAATAAAGTTAAAAATTCAAATTTTAAAAGAAGAGCAAGTACTTGAGCAAGCTGTTTCCATCATATTAATTATGATAAAATTATACAGGAAAACAAATTTTAAAAAATTACATTTTCTCCCAGTACATACATACTATTTATTTATATATAACTATACATAGTTACTTTATTATATATATATATATATACACATACAGTGCTTAACAAAAAATCCTTTTTAATGTATTTTTGAGAGAAAAGGTTTAGTTACTTTATTTTATTGTAAATTAAGCAAATCTGGTTTATTATACATGTGCATTGCCTAATTTTATTAAATAAACAGGAAATTTTGAATTATATTTTTAAAAAATTCAGTTCTAAGTAAAATCTTATATAATATTACATAGACGGAAAACAGGCATAAATGAATTTCAAAATGTTATATAAAATTGAGCATTACTTTTTGCTACTTAGTAATGAGTAAACTGTTACACATAAAAAATGTTATAGCCTCTTTTCAAAAAGAAGAGAAGTAATAAATACTATTTTTTTTTTTTTTTTGTAAATTATCAAAATTTTAATTACTTTTCCTTTAACTTCTAAAACAACATCAAATTACCTTAACAAAGTTTTCACAAAACATTAATTATGCACTACTTTAGTTGATCCAAATATTAATAACTGTATATCAATATTATAATGAATTTAGATAGCATGAAAATAAACAAAATCTTTCAAATTATTAACTATTTGCATGTATTTATATATATTCAACTTTCTGTATACAATGTAATGCAGTTTCTAATAATTTAAAATTACTTTGACAGCTTAACTCGATGCTGGACAGGCATGTAAGAATTGGTTTGAGAATGGATGTGTTAACAAGTGTTTTCTTTCCTAGATACACATCAGAGTTCAATCTAATTAGGCTGCAGACTTTACAAATCATATTCTGGAACTTATTGAGAGTGTATTCTATGTATATCTTCACAAGGATTTTTTTTTACTGGGCATTATACCAAGAGATTTAGTGTACACGTTTACCTTTTACATAGATAATTCATATTGTGAATGAATATTTCATACTGCAAAACAATTTCTAGAATGTTTTGCAAAATTGATCAATCTATTCATATCATAAATGTTGATGCTGAAAATGTGCCTTTATATATATACAAAAAGGTAGAATGATTTTATGCCAATTTCAAAAAGTATATGAAACTTGAGCCAAAACTCATTTAAAGATTATTTTAGAAAATTCAAATACTAAATCTGAATGGATTACACAGTAAATTCTGCTGGTGTGTGTAATGGGAAAATTGACATTTATAATTTTGATTGTGAATGATTTATGAGCTCAGTTTTCTTCCACATCCAAATCTGCAGTAAAGTATTTTAGAAACTATGTCTCAAGACAATGTTCTTCAAATAATCAATTATAAAAAAAGCTATAGACGTAAGAAAATTTCTAAGATGAATTTTCTACTTCATATTTTACCTTATATGCACTTAACAAATTTTTCAAAAAAATATCTGATAAATAATAGTTTCAAAAATCACATATCAATGATGGGGAGGAGGGAGGATTTGGATTTGCACTCAGTTTAAAATGAAACCACTTTCTTTTTCAACTGTAATAATCTGTATAGACTTAGCCCTCTTGACAGCTATTGTAAATTATGCATGTAACAAAAAAGCTTGGTAATTGGAATTCATATCTTCACAAAGGCTTGAAATAGATGCCTCACAAGACTGCACATTTTCATGAAATTAATGATTTTGATAGCATTGTAAAGAACGACAAATAAATATGGTGATATTTTAAGATAATATGTAGTTTAGTTTAGTTTAGTTTTTATTAACGTCGCACTAGAAGCAACACGAGGGCTATTGGCGACGGACCTCGTAATTTTGAACCACGGTCAAGTGACGAGGACGACACCTGAGCTGGCACCCCCCTCTCCTAACATCCACACCACGCCAACGGGAGGACTTTGGGCCCCGAACAGATTTAACGTGCATCAGCCCCGGCTACACGGCGGGTCTTTGGTGGCTAAGATAATATGTAACGTTGGGCTAATGGTGATTTTCTCCTTCAACTAACATCCAATTTTACTTTCTGATATATAAATTTTCAGTTATTTTCCAATCAAATGAAACATGATATATGCAGACAATAATGAATTTAAGAAGTATAGTTTATAGATTTGAATATATATAAACAACAAACAGTTGAATACTGAGTTAGATGAGAGTAGTTGCTAGCTAGCACATGAGAGAAAATTTAACTTTCCATTGATCACAGACACTGACAGTGATTAAGGCCCATTTGGAGTGAGTCTATATTGATGGGAGTTGGAAAGTCTACTTGAATCCCCAGTTTCTGAGATTAAACTCACTTGAACCAGAGTGAATTAGTAAGCAAGAATTTTGTTTTTCACTCTTGATATTGAGCATGTTAAAGAAAATAAGATTTAAGAGAGAGTAATGCTGAACATTAATAATTTGGAAGAATATTAATAAACTTTATTAGTATTTATTTGATATATTTTCATTTAATTTTTAAGTTAATGTCTATTATATTAAGATCAACAGCTGAAGTAAATGATGAGGAGTTACTTTAAAGAGCATTCTAATGGATCATGCAAAGAATAAAAAAGACATGTTCAGTGCCCTTAGTTGTATACTTTTGATTCAAATCCAATATTTTAAACAATCATTGCCCAAACAGTGCTTTTATTAATACTGACCCAACTATTCTATTGTAAATTCTCATTTGTAAAAAGTCATCAATTTCATTAACAGGAACTAAACTATTTATATTGTTCCCCCCTGATGCAAGTTCAAGAAGAATGACAAAACAATAATTTTTCATAGCACTTCAGTGATAAATATGTCTTGCTATAATGTAATAATAATATGGCAAGCACAGAAATATTGACTATTTCAATCAATTTAATAGTAAACTTTATTATTTACCAATTGAAAAGCTGATGGAGTTGGCCATTTCAAATTTCTGAAATTCTTACAGAAACAGTATCATTCAATATTAGAATTTTACATCTATAATTTTAGTGAACTATTTCGAACATTTTTAATGCAGCAGAATTTTTGCAACTAAATATATTTTGTAAGATGCATGCAGTTTTAACAGACAGTAACAAACTTCTCAAAGCATTATATTTGCCTGTTCAAGGATTTAAATTGTCCAGTTTGATATATGGATCATAAACAGATGTAATGTAGATGTAAATTATTTGAGCAAGCACCTCAGGAATGTTGTTTATTGAATACTATTGGCTGATGATGTGGGAATTCTTTTATTGCTTTGTAGGGAATGACTCTAAGATGCTTTCCAATTTTCAAAGAGACACCACCATGTTCTTTGAAAAAAAAAAGAATGCATTATATACCTTCTTTCATTTTAAGTTAATTTTAATAAATCATATTTAGATTTCTCTAAGTTCTGAATTCAGTAACCAATATCAGCAGTTAGTATGAATGAGTATGTGTGAATGATTAACATTGCAAAATAGAGTGAAACTTTTCAGAGAATGAGCATTATATCATAACCAAATATGACCATGACTTGATGTATATCTATAAATAAAATGGAAAGCTCAAGTACTTACTTGATCATGACAAGTTTTTGTCTTGATAAAGAAGACAGTAGACCTCAGAAGATGACTAAAAAGCCCAGTTGGTGAGCAAAAGCGAAACTTACACAGAGAAAGTTTTAAAGGTATGAATAAGTAATTTATCTTCTAAAGAAAAAATGACTGCTTAAAAAACCACAAAATGAGTAACAATCCTTATCATAATAATTGTATCCAGAGAATACAGTGTGTTTCAAATGACCAGTGTACCACAAAATGCTTTTATTATCACTTTTAGAATCATTACTGCCAAAAGATGATACCCCTTTAGATCAAACTTAAGAGCACAAAACTAAGCCAGTGTATCCAGGCTTCAAAGACCCAAGAGCCTTCAGACCTTTTTCTTAGTTCCCAATCATAAAATCTCCCCCACCCCCATAAACAGTTATGAACTTGGTGAGGGAAGTTAACATGAACTAAGGTCAACACATAAATAGAAAAAGAAATCACAATGATGGCTGAGACTTTACTTTATTTTTTCGAAAAAGTTTGTACTTATAAATTATATATTACATATATATTTATGAGTTTTTAGAGGAAAAAAGTGTTTGAAATTTCAGCATGATCTTTTGCATCATTAGTTTAATATTTGATCATATATATATATACACACACATTACATTCCAAAGTATGAAACAGTATTAATTACATTACTTCCTCATTATTCTAAATTTTTGTTTTTCTTTTGCTTGGTTCTCTCTTAAAACTTTCTGGTTCTTTAATAGATATGTCTTATTTTTGGTTTATAGGTTTTAAATTTTAGATATTTCAATTATTAAATAATTTTTTTTATCTGATTTGCATAAATATTAATTCGTTTTTAATGATTTCTTTAAACATTAATTTGTTTTTAATGATTTCATTAAATATTCGATTTTTTAATCTATTAAAAGTATTGATTTTGAATTGGATATTCTTAAAATGTTATACATAGTGATATGCTGATGTGCTGTGTTCTTATATATAATACATAAACATTCAATGCATTTAGTATGTTTTCATTATGCTATTGATACACATAAAGGGAATAAATAATGCTTCATTTTATTTATTTATACAAAATTTTTAATGCAATCATGAATTTTCTGATCAAGGGTGCAAAGCAAATCTAATAGATCTAGCACAAAAACTGGATAGAGAGGTGTAGAATCTACATTGAGGGCATATGATTAGGAAATGTATCACAGAAAATCAAGAATTACAGGAAGAATTCTCTAAAACAGTTCTAACATATAATCGAAGGTCGAAAAAGTAAACCCATTAGAGAGAATGAAGAAAATTATTGAAGTAGGAGATAAAGAAGATGTAAGAACATGAGTTACAAAAATTCCATATCTGAAACATGTCACAATAAATGCAGATCATACTGTGCTCACACATAAAAATTAAATGAAAGGTTATTCAGATGGTCACTTAAGCTACATATGCACAATAACAAAATTAAAAAATAAATTTAAAAAAAAGGATCTTCTAATTAAGAAGCAGATATGCTTTCTAGAAATCCTAGTTTTCATTGTATTATTAAAGAGCAATAGGGTTCATTTACTTGAAAAGGAAAAATTAATAAAGCATCACAATTTAGATAATATGAATGATCCAAAATACATTGATATTAATGGTATCCACATTATTAGTAAGAAAGGCATCTTTAAAATTGTTATTACATTTTTTTTTTTAAAGTAAGAATTATTTGAAAAACTGGTCATGATTTTAGACATCACAGAGTAAAAAAATGCTCAACACGCAAACTTCAACACAACAGTTTGGATGCAATGAAAGTAATTAACAATGATGTAAAACTTTGTGAAGTTTGCCATTTGAACAAAAAGTCACATAAAAAATTTGAACTTTTACATATTTCCACAAAAAAATGTTTACATATTATCATTGTTCATTCAACAAGATATATATCTTTCCCCCCATTTGGAACCTGAATATTTAAAATTTGTTTTAAGCATTTAGTGTATGTGTCAGCTGTAACACATTCATGTTACAGCTGACACATATACTAACTGTTTAAAACAAATTTTAAACATTCAGGTTCCAAAAATCTTATTAAGTTATAAGAATGCTGCATTCATATCTATTTGAGATTTTAAAAAAATTCTTATGAAATAACATTGTCAAGCAAACATTAACTTCTGCCCACTATACCAAAACCATTGGAAAGGTAAAAAGAGTAAGTCAGTCTATGAACACCCATTTAACTGCAATCTATCTTTGTTTTTATACCTGAACATATATCATTTAAAGGATTTAGGTTATGATATAGCTCAAAATATCTTATTTTTATATTTTCTATAAAGCACCTGAATCTTTGTGAGTCTACTTAATCACAACTAGTTTCTGTTGGCTTTTTCTGCAAATTAGTTTCTGTCATTCAAGGTGTGGCTGTTAAATAATGAGACTGATGCTGTTACAGAGAATGAAGTATCTTACTTTTGTGAGTCTACTCAATCATGACTAGTTTTGTCAATATATATGCAAGTATATATGTACTACATTTATGTTTGCAAGCTGGATAGCATAAAATTTTTAAGAAATCAAAGAAACTTCTAAAATTTAGGGAGGCTTTAAATTTAGAAACATGGTACAAAAAGGGGCAACAACCCACTCTTTAAGAGGCCCTGTTTTTTTTTATCCCATGTAACAAATTCTTAATTATTCATACAAAATTTTAAAAGCTTTTTCTTTAAATTTCATACCCTTGTGTATGAAAATTATAAATTCTTTCTTTTGACAAATGTCATTTTAAAGATTCTCTTTAAAAGAATAACATTTAATCACAAAATAAAACCCTAAGTTTATGAAAGAAAATTAGAATAAGTTTGCAACAATCAAACTTGATCATGAACTGCTTGATGGACTATTAAGATGAACCCTGCAATTTTGAACAGCAATCAAATTTAGGAAACCACAGCAAAGGCTCCACTTCTCTTAATTCAACACCATCATTTACGGACTGAAGTCCAACAGAATTTCATGAAGAGTAACCCCTTTTATTGGCACAGAAACCTTTGAGAAAAGCAGGTTTTGAACCAAAGACCCACTGACCATTGCTTTATCAAATGAATTACCCCATGTCTTTCCTCAAAATTAAATTCATACACAAAAATTGAACAATAAGCTTTCTCTTTTAATTTCAATACCAAGTTTATAATAAATTAACAGCATTTTTTTTACTTCATTAAAATTTCAAAAATAAAATGTCTTTATACACTAAACAAATACTGTTTTAACAAGAAACTAATTTAAAAAAGAAAAGATTTGAAGCAAGAAGATAAACATTAGATAGTCAGCAGCTGAAAACAAATTAATGGCACAGCATTCAATTACAAACATTAAATTAAATAAAATAGTGCTAGAAAATTAGATTATAGAAATAGTTTTGAATAATCAAAGCCAAAAAAAGTAATATTTTAAAAAAATTAAAATATTTGATTATGAGAATATTACCTGTAAATCCACAAAGCCATCATCTGTTCTTGTTAATCTGTGATAACGTGCTGTTGAATGTCCAGTTAACTTCTTAGTCATGATAGCCAGACTAAAAAATTATAAAACATCACTTAATTGTAAAAGTATACAAAATTAAAAAGATTTGAATTAAAAAAGAAAATATGATTAATGGTACAACAGACATATAAGGTAGAAATACATGCAGTGATACAAAAAAAAAAGCATTCAGTTATATTTTATTAATTCATAACAGATTATTCAGCGAACTACAAATAGGCGGTGTCTGGATCATGATACAAAGCTTTGAAATCACATTCTGGCATACACACAAAATGATTCATAATATTATCTTTAAGATCATTTAGTCAAAAGTTTATTTTCAAACAACATCTCCTTTAAAAAACCCCATTTATGAATATAAGCTTTGATAAATATTTAGTTTTTAAGAAACTGACTCACAAAATGCAACTTGGATTTTTCAAGAATACAAATAAAAAAAGTTAATACACTCTGAAGTAAGCATAAATTAAGTAAATTTCTTTTAGATCAAATTAAATTCATCACAGAGGTGTTAACAGAAAATAGAATAGTCTTAAATAATGGAATAAATATTGTCAAAAGCATTTCCATTTCTAAACTTATTTTCAAGGTAGATGAATAACACAATATTAATAAAAACAATAACATGGATGAGCCATACGATAACATTTAAATGAAAGAAAGTAAAGATTAAATTAATAAGTCTGTAATTAATGAATGAGCAATGAGTTGTTGATATATTGTAAGAATATAGTATAAAACAATGCAAACCAAGATTACTAGTATCAGTGGTGTACCCAGGGGGGGGGGCAAAGGGATAAATGCATGCCCCAAGAATTTTTCTGGAAATTGAAATATTTCAGAATGTTTATTTTATTATACTATTATTAGATGTTGTAAATAATAAAAAAAAATATTAACTTTTTTTCTCTCTCTATACTTAAATTTTTTCATCAATAAGAGAAAAAAATGATTCTATCTTAACTAATTCCTTAGAAAAGAATAGAAAAATCTTTGCTGTCTATGAAATATTCATTTGGGCCAGTGATCAAAGACGAAGAGAGAAGCATTCCTCCCTATAGAAGATATTCTGTATCAAGCTTCAAAAGAGTGCAATGTAGATATTTCCCCCAAAATCCATAAGTAATAAAAAATTGTGTCCCCTCTACCTGTTACAACATGCACTGCTGAAAAATAGTTTTCAACAATTAAATATTTAAAAAACAACTTTCAACATAATAACCTTGAAATGCTGTTTGTTGAGCATATGTAAAAATATGAGATTGTTGATAAACATTGTAGAGTGACCATAAACATGTCTTCCTTGAAAACCTCTCTGAGTAAAGTACTTGCACTGAAAATAGCATATAATATCTGTATTACGCAAAAAAATGTAATGACTTCTTTAAGAAAATAAAAAGCTTAAATGAAATAGAAAATTTAAGAAAGCTGTTAACATGTTATTAAGACGTGATTTTGTTTCTAGCAAAAAGAGGTGTAGTGCTGCTTAGACAGAATCATCTAATTGATAATGCTCTCAATGACATTTTTTTTTTTTTTTTTTAATATTTGGAGCTCTTAGACAAATATGCATGTTTGGTTCATCATTTGAAAAAAATTAAAAACTTTGCACGCACAAATATAGCAAATGCAAGTATATTATACATATGATATTCCAATTAACTCTTTCAAGAGCTCTGCTAGTACCAACAAAATTTGCTCCATTGTTGGAATAAATCACATAATGTTTGAACCTCCCTGCAAAAAATCTTCGAAAAGACTGAATGAAAGTCTCAGTGGGCAGTGAGGTCACTAAATCTAGATGAATGGTCACATAAATTGCCCAAGTGTACAAACTATCCAAGACTTTGATCCCTCAGTGAAATGAAGCGGATCATCAACTAACTCCAACAACATAAAAATCGGCTCCGTTTCTAAATCTATCTTTAGGTGACCTTCCCGGTTGAACTTCTATTCTTGACACACTGAATCTCTTGCACTTAACACATTTTCTGATGACATTTCAAAGTTTTTCCTTGATTTTAATACCCAAAAATTTTCTCTAAGGTAAGCCATTAATATGGTGACTCCAGAATGATGATTATCTAGATGCATTTCATATATTAGCTTTTATACAACAGGGTGGTCATTTGGAAATATAACAGAATAACAAAAGTTTTCGCAGTCTTCACATTGAACAATCTTTGTTTTGGCTCTTATACTCCCATAACTATCTTTGATAGGTTTCAATGAGTGAATATTAGGATCTTCTATGCCTACAAAGAATTCTTTTCGAATTTATGCAGCATTTTTCCAGCCTTTTCCAATTCATCTACAGAAATCAAAGTTAACACGTTTTTTTTTAACATTCTTTGTGTTGTACAAAAATCGGTAAATCCAGGCTAATAGCCTTACTATTTTTCTATAAGATGAGAACTCATGATAATATCAATCATCTTCTTTTTCCTTGTCCAAGAGGTTCATAATTCTTTTCTTTTTTTTCTTCTTTGTTTAATGTTTCTTCATTTGGCTGTTCTTCAGTTTAAGGCTACTCTTCTTTTGGTAAGTACAACCATGACAGACCTTCCCACCATTTTGATCTTTGTAGTAGCTCAAAAGAACATCCCCTGGTTGGAAGGTCTGTAGGATTCACATCTGATTGCCAGCATCTCAAATAAAAATGTGTAGAGACAAAAAATTTCTTTGCTTCATGTATGAATTCTTCAGTTTCTTCAATGCGATTGAAGCTGACTAATGAATTATCAGTATAAAAAGATTATTTTAAAATTTGAGAAGTCCTAGGAAAATGTTCTGGAGCTGTATTGAAAAAGTAATTGAAAGTTGCTCCTAACAAAAGAAGATTTAACATCAACCCAAAAACTACTTGGTCATGAAATTACATTTTCAAATTATTGTCAGCATCAAACAAAAAAAAAAAAAAAAAAGAAAGAAAGAAAAACTTTAAAAGTCTCAATCTTTCTCTGCTATCTTTATTTGGCAAAAAGTCTATTCGATGTCAGAAGAAACTCCAAAACAATACTTTCAAAAACGATTTAATACACTAGAAATTATTTCTGTCAAATTTGGTTCTTTAGTTAAATAATCGTTAAATGAAGGTGATGCATTAAATAATCATTTTTGCATAAGTAGATGCATTAAAAACAGAGCGCATTTGGGTTGTTTCACTAGACTCTTTAATTACTGGACGATGTGGTAAAAAATGTAACCGATGTTTCTTTTCTCCTTCACTACTTCAATTATTTCATTGTTTTCTCAACAATTACATATTTCTTTGTATAATCTTTTATTAATTTTCATCCCCTTACTTTTTGTTTCATAAAAGGATTTTTTGGCCATAGACTGGTTACTCGAGAGGACATAATTGTCAATAGCCCAGGGTAAAGTTGCTTCATATCTCCCATCACTCCCCTGTTTTTGTGTTTCTTCTTCTAAAATGCCTTTTGTTTCATTGTCTCCATTCAAAATTCCTATAGTATCCAATCACCGAAGGTCTGATAATTTTGCATCAGAAACGAGTGGAGAAAAAGATAGAACAGATAGGGAACTATCCATCTTTTCACTTTTACTTTTTAATCTTCCCATTAAAGTTCAATCTAACTTAGTTTCAAAGGCTGCTATCTCATGTCCTAGAAAATGCTCAATTCCTTCTGTAAACAAACAAGCAGCAGTGTCCACTTCTGACAGCAAATGTATTTATACTGGGATTTCCTTGTGTAAACAACAATTCCCATGCTGACAAACATCACTGATGCATATTCCCTTGCTTTTTAAATACTTTCATAAATTTGTCATTTCTTAATCATTGGTACTGAAGAGCAAATTTTCGTTTGATCTAAAACTTCAATTTGGGAATAATATTTACCATCTAAACTGCTTAAATTAAGTTGAAAGCAGTTATGATTTTCCAACATTTTTATGCCTCCAAAGAGACCCTGTTTCTTTTTTTCTGTTCTTAAATTTTCTAATTTTAACATTTTAGCTGCATAATTGCTTATATATGTATTTTAGGATCCAGTATTGAAAAAAGCTCTCATCCTTTTAAACCTTTTCCTGACATTCTAACAATTAAAGTTTGCAAATGAACTTCGTCCGAACATAACTTATTTGTTAAAACTTGATTTTCTGTTACTTCCTCAATTTTTTCTTTATTTTCTAATAAATAAATATTAGAAAAACATATCTAGGATAAATGTCTTTTGTAACAAATTGAACAAATAATGGAAAATTTACAATTTTTAGATAAATGACCTAATTTTAAGCATGGATAACAGCAGCCCTTTTTAAATAAAATATTCTTCACATGATAAACCCTTAGCAAAATCACATTCATTTGAATCAGAGTATTTAGAACAAAATATATAGGAAGAAAACTTTTTTTCCTTTTTTATTTCCAAACTAAAAAGATCAGCAGCTGTGTTTATATTATTTTTGTTTTTTTTCGGCTCACCAGTTATAATTTTCGTTCTTGTAGCAGACATTCTGTCTCTTGCGGTTTTCAGGAAAATCAGTTTGTGGAGGGGAAAAGGAGTTATCATTTTGGCCCAAGTTAGTATTAGCCTTATCCAAAGCATTCAACTGTCTATGTAAAAAATCTAATAAATCTTCTATTGCATAATGTTCTGAATCAAATAACTTATTAAAACTAAATACCAAATCATATGGAAGTAACTTTAATAGCAGCAGACACATTAAACTGCTAAACATTTCTATCGAAATTCCAAGTGATTCTAAACTTCTTATATGAGTTTAACAATTATCAAAAAACTTTTGAAAACTTTTTGTGTCAATAGAATTTTTAAGAGGTGGTAAATGCATTACATTATTCATATGAGTGTAAATTTGTTAAACTACCTGAAATTCTAAACAGTTGTATCCAAGACAACTTGTAAAAAGGACATCCAGATTATTTTTGTTAAATAATACATAGAAACAAATTTATTTACATATTTTATACTTGACATATAAATTCGAGTACAGTTTTATCATGTTTAAAGATAAACACAACTGGTGAGCTTAAAGATTCTGCTAAGTTCTGTTCAGATTTCTTCCTTCACTTTGGCAACCATCTCACTCAATGGCATGGCTTGTATCAGAATGGAACAAGATGCTTAATCAAAAATGATACAAAAAATTTTGAAAAGTCAAAATTTATCCCTAGATAATCATCATGAAAAAAGATGACAGTAGCAATATATATAGTCAATATGAAGGCATTCAATCAAGAATTTTACAAAATATAAAGTAAGATTTACAAAACTCGCCAATCAAGTCTGAAAAACTTGCCAGAGACGCAAAAATTAGTTATGTTATTTTTACCACAGACCCAAACCAGAAAGATAGGGCATTAAATTCTGGTATGGTACTCTAAACCAAAAGGGAAATGAAGTACCAGGCAAGGAAAGGAGAAAAGAATGAAAAGCAGGAGGAAATGAAAAGTAAAAACTATACAAACCAAAAAGAGAATAAGTAATTGCTGCCTTCTATTGTAGTCTGTTGAGAGAGAATATTACTTAGGATTGCTTTAGAGGTGAGGATGACAAAAATCAAACTGGTGATATATACAGGTGCAGTGCATTAATGTCCTGACCCATAAACAGTCATGAATGAAGAGAAATTTTAAAGGCAGACCTAATTTGTTTCTTAACAGAATGGTGTTGGTGCAATGTCAAACTGGTGCCATGAAAGGAATGAGGGAGTGGGGTTTCTTTACTATCTCAAACCTCAAGAATCTAATAATAAAAGCTCAAATATTTTGCACTCATCTATACTCAATATTTACAAGACTAGCAATTGGTTTTGCTTTTCACACACAAGCCATAAATCACTCTAAGTCACACTCTCACAATACTGACTTCAATAACTTCAAAGCATTCAGTGGGATTAGAAAAAAATTACATATAAATCCCAGAACATTTTTGTTACAAGTTCCAAAAATTTTATATTAGATTTTTGTAAATACTTAAATATATCAAACTCAAACCAGCTCAGGCCCTCAAAATTTATGTTGCTATGTTAAAAATTAATGATTTATTAATTATGTCACCACCTTCTTGGATCAACTTCTTAACTGTACTGTGTAACAAATAAAATAAAAAGAGAAGAGGCAATTTCGAAATTTATTTGAATCTGATATGACTTTTTCTGCAGGGTATTTATGTTATGAAAAGATTATTAGAAATGTAAGATACAGTAAACTCACTTTAATGTAGTTCATATGGAACCAATGTCATGGTGGATGAGCAAACATCCACCATGACAAATTAGCAAACTACCTAGATGTTTGCTCACAAATTAGCAAACATCTAGGTAGTTTTAATGGAGATACCAAAAATAAATCACTCTAGATAAAAATTTAAATGTTTAAAACATGTATTTCATATCTTTACACATATTCTGAACTAGTAAATATTTTACATATTTGACATAGTAATTTGTCATTCTGACAACTACAAAATTAAATTCAAATATTGAAAATTAATTTAATATTCTTGTAATGATAAAAAACACAGCATGAAAGAAAAATTAAGAAAGTACAATGATACTTAAAACAAGTTGTGACAAGTTACTCTAATCACAGGCTCACAGTTATTTGTTTTATATGCAACTTGAAAAATACCTACTGGGCTACAAGAAAATTTTACTGTACAATACACTGTTATAATACTGTGCAAATGTGATATGTAACCAGAATAACAAGAAACACTCTATAGAAATGAAAACTACCAGTTAGGATAAACACCCAGCAATGGTGTATTGCAATCTGGCAGTAAATCAACAAACTTGCAAATGTGGTCCAACTTTTGCATATGCCCGGTTGCCAAACTAAATTTTTTCACCAAGTTTGGGGACCATTATTATTATTATTTTTTTTTTTTTGTGGTAACCTAACATTTCCAATTCTTGCCTCACTGTATCTGGCAATTCTAGATTTTTCTGAGTATCTAAAGTTAAGGACTAGAAATCATTTCCTTATTTTAATTACTTCAGTTATTTTTTTTATTCTTTCAATCATTTATATTGATTCATATAAAAATAAAATTAAATGCTATTTATTTATTCAAAAGAAAGCCAGAATTTCTTTAAAAGCATGGCAGTACTAACCCTCCCCCCATGTATATTTTCGAATTGTCTTGGAAAATGTTAACAATTTGCATGCATGAATTGGAGATGATAATGTGTTGTAGTTATAATTTCAAGAATTTCCTTTGGAGAAAAACAGGTTGTGTTATTCCACCACTTTTATTTTCATTACAAGAATTATTTATGCATTCTTAAAATTGTATATGGAATATTAATATTCAGAATACTAATTTTTATTTAAATATTCATTAGTAAAGAAGTTTCCTTTTTAAAACTTAAATTCTCTTATTCCTACTTAAAATTTAACTCTTACTTAAATTTTTATAATTAGAAATGAATCCTCTAATTATATAATTAGAAGTATTCCTCTGACTCAATTAGTCAAGAAATATCAGAATATTGTATGGTCAAAGACATCAGTATCAAGAGCTTATTCCAGCTGCAGAAAAGATGGAGCTGTTATAAGAAAAGCAGGAATACATATAACATTTGTATATGAACTGTGTAAAATCCTTGACCTGTTGTTAAAGTTTTTAAGAGAAGCAAATCTAATAAAATATATATATATATTAAATTGTGCAAAATGCAACAGTCCAATGAAAAAAAGATCAAAACACATTAATGATGGTGTGGTTTGGACTTGTAGGAATAAGATAAGTATGAAAAAATGTGGTTCATAAAAAACCATAAGATATGGATCTTAGTTCAGCTCAAGTAAGCTAACAATTGGTGAGATATTCTATTGACTTACCTCATTGTTCAGAAATATAAGACAAAGAATATTACATCAGAATATTCATATGTGTCTAAAAAAATGGTCAACTGGAGGCAATATATAAAAGAAATTGTAATAGACCATATTGAGGAAACATCTGAGGCAATAGCAGCTGTAGGTAAAATAGGTGCAATAAGTCTAAATTTGGAAAAAGGAAGTATAACAGAGGCCATCAAGTAGAAGGTCAGAGGTTTTGTGAAGGCATATAAAGAGGCTCAGGGAAGTTGTTTCTTATAGCTGTTCATGACAGAACAAAAGAAATTGAAGTCTTATCAAAGACTGGATAAAGCTAAGAACCATCATTTATTCAGATTCCTGGAAATCGTATCATAGTTTGGGAGATGAAGACTGAATATTTCATATACAGGTGAATCATACATACTATCTTGTTGACCTAGTCATACTAAAGGGTTTTTTTTTTTTTGCCTACATACATTAGAAAATGCAATTTCAAATTTTACTTAGCTGAATTTTTGTTCTGGGTTTCAGGCGAGGAAAAAAAATTGATACCTTTAATAAATTTTTGGATTTAGTAAGGGAACTGGATTGGACCAATTTCACATATGCTGATAAATTTCTTGGAATACTTAAACGGTTTTTTAAATTTAATATTATGTTACTGGTAATAATATAAATAAATTTTTTACTCCTTAATTTTGTTTAAAATTAAAGGATATTTTTATTATGAATATGTCCTAATGATGAGATAAATTGAACATGTTCATAACATTTTAAACCATATAAAAATAAACAACTGCTTTTACTCCTAAGTCAGATTAAATACAGTATGCCCTAAACCCATCAGCACATGCCAGCTGTTCCTTTGTTTGAAAAGGGTCTATTTATAAGTAATTTTTCTAACTAGGTCATGATGGGGTTGATGTAAATTAATTTCTCATTGAAACACTGTTATCCCACTTAACTGTTTCCCTATAAGACAAGAAAAAGTGATTAATTCTTCTCTCTACTGCTTTGATAATTTGAATAAAAAAAATTTCATCATTCGTTAGGTGAACTGCAAAAATCCAAAATGATCACTTTTATTAATTCAACTGAAGATGACATAGATATAATATAAGGTATCAACTTATTCTGCATTAACCCTTTGTGGCTTAGTATTCCACAAAATGTAACACCTTAGCTTATTCGCTTCTCTAACCATTAAATTCATCTATAAATGGATAAAAATTGGTTTCTCATTCCCTTTTACTTTTCTACTTAAATGAGAGATAACAGCACCAAACAATCAATCCATAATTTTCAAATACAATACTTGATGTAAAATCTTATATTTCCAAGGAATTTCGTCTAGTCTTTTTTAGATACAAAAATTATTGCTTGATACAGAATTTCTATGTTAATTTATTGGCTATAGAGTCAACTATTTATTTTACATTATTTTAATTTTTTATACCAAAAGTACACATAGCATCATTGAATAATATGGGGGTGTTCCCTAAGTGGGAACACTGTGACTCTAGCACTTTGCATGTTATGGAAGAGAACGTGATGACACAAAGAACATTCGGTTTCTGTTTTTCTCTGTGTGGTGTAATGTAGCAACCCCAGATTTAGTAAAATGTCTAGGTTGTGTGAAAGATCACACAGCTTAAGTAATTTTTTTTTTAAATTTACAACTGCATTTTCACTTTATCACATTTAGCAATCAGATAATAAACTCATGCCAATTAAAGGTACGCGCAGAAGATGTGCATACTGTAGCATGAAAAAAAGCTGCACAAAACTATTTTTATGTGTAAAACCTGCAATGTTGGTTTGTGTTTCTTCCAAAAGAGTGTGACGTGCTTCCAAAAATATCATGAAACTAAAAAAAAAAAAAAAAAAAAAAAAAAAAAGACCAATTTGTAAATATATTTATATATAGGACTCATGTATATAGAACTGTAAATATTTATTAATCAAAAATCATATATAACCATGATATACAGTGTTTTTTCATTCATATGCAGAAACTTTGCCTCATTTTCAAGGTTAGTCGCACTGATGAGAGTTCTAGTGGTGCAGTGTTCCCACTCATGGACCACCCACAGAATCAAAACATGCAATCTTTACAAAAATTCATCTGCACACTCTTTTAGGTCTAAATAGACTGCCTACATTTTTTTTTTGTCAAACTTTTAATTTTAAAGGGTAGTGTGCCACAAAGGGTTAACCGTTAAAAAAATAAAGCATCTTCTCATGACCCACATCTCTTAAAACAATTAAGAACTAGTGTTAGAGAATAGCCAAAGCACAAGTAAATCAACAGTCAGAAATATAGCTTTTCAAAAAGAGCTTTCAGACTTTGTTATGTTTCCCTGTAGATATTGACATAAAAATATTGGTGGTTGTGCTTTAGGCGAATTTTAAACAAGTAATAAATACAGGTATGGAGTTTATTTTTATATAAAAATACTACTAATATATAGTTGAATTCTTATGAAAGGTTTTGCAGTAACTTAGTCATATCTTTTGTTCAAAAAATTTCAATACAAAAAAAATATCCAGATTGAAATTTTATAGATTTTATGGCAAAATTTGTCTTCGGAAATTTTTTTTTTATCAAACATCAGATAGATTTATTACAATAAAGTAATTAAAATAAATATTTAAGGTTATTAAAATTTATAAATAGATCAATGTATATTATAATAAAGTAATTGAGATAAATATTGAATGTAATTCAAATTAAAAGAGTTAAATTTATTACAATAAAGTAATTGAAATAAATATTGAAAGTAATTAAAATTAATTTATTTCTGTATATTCTAACTTCTGAATAAGTTTTTATAATTGAAAAATTAAAAATTAATTCAGTAAACTATATCTTCTGAATACATTTTTAATATTAAATTAATTAAAATTATAAATTATTCTGTAAATCTTATCTTCAGAATAATTTTTAGTATTTATAAACATTATTAGAACAAATTGATTAAAATTAATTTGAAAGTTTGTTTTCAGGGAAATTCACGTTTTTGGATTTTTTTTGTTTACATTTTCCCATTGTTCTAATGTGATAGCACATTAAACCTGCATGATGATGAGTCAACATGCTATTCGGCGAAAAAAAAAAAACAAATTGATGGCTTTTTGAGCATATACGAAAATAGTTCCACAAATCTACAAGAATAAATCTGAAAGTGAACAGTTTGACAGTGCTGGATTTATAGAATTTGTTGAACCATTGACTGGCAGATTAAAGAGAGATGACTGTTTTTCAAATAAAAAAAAAAAAAAAAAAAAACTAAATGATACTAATAATCATTAAATTAATATTATGAAAATGTATAAATAAGAAAATATTTGATCTGCTTGTTAAATAATGGACTTTTTCACTGAACACATTACATTTATAATCATTATTTGCTGTGTGTGTTTTAAGAAAAATTACATAAATTTAATCATAATTTATATATATATATATATATAATTATCTCACAAATAACCACATGATTGAATGACTATACCCTACTTTTAATTCCAGACTTTAAAGATGCTTTTTTTAAATCCTATAAAGCTTTATAAAATCAACTAATACTTCTTTTGGTACTGAAAAAATACTTCAAACACCTTTGCTCAAATGTCATCAGAAAATACTAATTATTTTGAAATGTCAGTTAATACTTGAATACAAGCAATAAATTTCATAATTTTCGACAATTCAGACTTAAAAACAAGAACTTTTACAAAAATGACAGGTATGGAATGATGAATCCATAATCTCAGATATTTAAGCAAAATTTGTCAAATTGAATATACATTTGAACTAGATCATTGAGTAAAACACTTATAGAAAATGGTCATTATTTTAATATAATGAGAATATAATACAGTTATAAAATATGAAAAGGTATAAAATAAAGAGTTTGTCACTTACATGAAGTTTTTTTATGCACAGATATCAATTCTTGTTTGGCAATAGCACAATGGGCAACACACTACAATTGATCAGAATCTGATAAAAAATAATTAAGTTAATACTTGAATAATGAAATACTACAATTAAAGTATTAATATTTAAAATTGATGAAAAAAGAAACATGCCAATCTCCAAAGTTACATATGTAACACATTCATTCACCAGTTTTAAAACATTAATATTATCTTAAGTTCAAAATATAAGCATTACTTTTAAGAATACTGAACAAAAAATCGGCTATATTATTTGCTGCAAATAAAGTTTTACATTTGATAAATAACTGTCAACTATTTGTTTCATAATTCATAAAATTATTTATAACCATACATAATTCATCATAATTTATACATATCATTACTCGAGATATTTCATATTAAATTAAAATTATTTATATGCTAAGATACAGATAACTATCTCAAACAAGGAAACATACTAATTATTTTAACCACTTTCCAGTTTAACAAACAATTTAATATCACATGACAACTGATTTTAAACAAACTTTCCTTCAATTTTTCTAAAATCGTTTAAAAATTCCGGACGGCTTCTACAGGTAAAAAGAGAATGAAGCTCACATTATCTTTCGAAATTACAGGTCACAAATATTTAACATTATTCGTTTTAAATTTGAAAAATATCAAGGAATAATCAGGTAACATTCTTAATTTATTATTACAGTAATAACGGCTCCAAAAAAATTTTAAGATAATTTTTAAGTAAACATATGTAAAAGACTAGAATAAAATTTCAAACCCTTTAAAATAATTTAAATATACACCACCTTTAAATAACATTACACTTTACATACAATTACTATATTTAAAGCAAATACATATTTTTATTTATGAAAAGCGGCTGCTCTGTTTTTAAATACTTATCGGTTTGGTAATTAATTAATGGTTATATTGACAAAGCTCTGAATGGCTTTTACTTTTTTTCACGAAGATCAGATAATCTTGAAAATCCCGGTGGAATACTTTAAAGAAAAATCTTCAACAATGTAAGACATATGTGAGAAATATTAATCTTTTAATTATTAAACACAAACCACGGAGTTGTTATAGAGAGGACGATCGCTCTCTACGAGGAGAGGAAAAGCTACATGGGGGAAGGCATTCTACAGGGTTATAAAAGCAGAATTATTTTTCGCTAATGCAAGCTGCTCCTTTTACAAAACGATGCCAAATGTTTCACTCTCGCTGTAGATATGAAGTCAGTTGTACAGTACCCCCGGATTCTTGCTGAAAAGAAAATGGATTATTAAACACGAATTATGGTGCAGGAATATATTAAGAAGAATTCATTTAACCTTTCTGAATTTATTGATATTGTTTTCATGTTAACTACTAAAGAACTATGTTAAATTTCAATTCAATAGCTACTATGAGGAGATGAATGTTGTAATGGGTTAAAAACGGAACACTTTCATCTTGATGAATTAAAATGAATGCTACAAATATTTCAAATAAAAAAAAAGTCAATTAATTTTGTTGGCCTTTATTTTTTAAAAAAATAATTAACTAAAGCTACAATGCAAGTAATATAATTTAGAATTTTAAAAAGTGGTCTTAAATGGTTGTTAATCTTAGTAAATTTTGTGTTTCCTGTAAACATGATGTTCATTCCCGTAATTTTCATTATATTGCTAATAAATATTTATTGATAGATTTCTTTTACTTAATCAATTTGTCTTATTCATAAACATTTAATAAAATATAGGATTGAACGTTAGCCATTGTTTTCAACCATAATTTCGTTTTTACTGTAAACAAATATATTTAAAACCTTATTTTTAATTTAAGGCCAAATATAAAAACGCACGTATAATAAAAAAAAATCTTTCAAAAATTAGTTGGTAATACATATTACAAATTATTTTTTTAAGTAATGAATTAGAAACAACATTTTTTTAAAAAGATAGTATAGATTACTTTATTTTACTAAATTTCCAAATACGTGTATTATAATTGAGTATTTGATACTGGAAAGGTAGGTCATATCATGAATTTAACTTATTTTTTCAGGTTATAGTATATATAACATATACTTTGTGTAAATATGTATGCAATTTGTGTTTTTGGTTCGATGATATAGTGAACTGAGTTACGACATTTAAAACACAATAAAAACTTCATTTTAAGATTAAAAGACTTGAAGCACTCCAAGGGAGACCTATTGTTACTGCTCTCAAGCTACGAAAACTTCCACGTCTCAAATGAACTTGAAACAGTACCGTGAAGGGGGAAAAATTACGTTTAAACCGCTTTCGTTCAGTACACGGCCATACAGAATTATACGTTTGGGTGCTATTTAAAGTACCTCGATTTTACCTGCATAACATTCAGAGGGTTAAAATAAAACACAATCAACATTTTATAAAGCTTTTTAGATTAATTTTAGTGAGACACTGGCAAATGAATAGATATAACAATCTCCAGAATAATCTATGAAGAATAATAAATGGCAAAAACATTTTGACAGTGGCGTAATATGAGCTGTAATTATGCTTATCGGAGCGGAAATCTTAATGTATTGGCTTATTAACATTTCTCTTCATAATCTACCCAGTATTTACTATTTAATATTGAGAAAATAAATATATTTTGTCTTATAGACTTTTTGGACATATTCAAAAAGCAAAAATCTTCTCGAAAGTAGTTTAAGCTTTCCATGTTATTTCTACATAACTGATGTGACGTTGGGCTATTAGTGAGTTTCTCATTACTGACCTTGGGGACTTCTATTGAGTTCAATTGCATAAAATTACCATTTCTTCCCAACCAAAATAAAACGTTATTAGGTAAATTAGATGAAGGTATAAATAAAGTGAAGTGATTTAGGTATGATAAATAAATTATATGTAATTAATAGGGGAAAATAACCTTTGTTGCTCTATATCTCATGACACCAACCAATCAATCAATGTAATTAATGGAGAAAACAGAAGAGAGATAGAGGATAAGGATTGGCACCCTGAGTATTGTTACTGAGCTTAAAGTTATTCAGTTAGTTTTGCGGGATGAAACCGAAATCCACTAACTGCATTAATCTACTTGGTTACTATCAAAGGTAATCCTGAAATCAGCAACGAGTGGATTGATAAGAAATTTCCTATTTAAATCATAAATTAGGACTGTTATTTGGGGGGGGGGTGCATTCTAGAGAGAGCGACCTTGGTTATTCTGCATTGATAATAAATAAGTCCACTTTAGTCTCGTGTTTTCTCGATTTGCGTTTTGTCTCATAGGTTTAATATTTTAAATTGAAATATGGCGCAAAAGTCAAATAATAAATTAGGACTGTTAATTGGGCCACGCTGATAGAGCTAAAATACGTCAGAGTACTTTCCTTCGCAGCACTGACATTTTGAAGGCATCAGGGATCATCCCATATCTGCATAACAGAAAATGATATTTCTCTGAATTCCCCAGAACAATATAATTTCATCAAACTGTCATCAAACATCAATGCATTACTAGCAGTGGAAACTGAGTCACATCATTGTAAACATTGTGAAAATGAAGGTACGTACCTATTTTTGCAACAACAACAAGAACTTAATTCCACCCAAGAAAAGTACAAGATACATTCATAATCAAGTGGAGAGCCAGCGCATTTTTCGGAACTGAATTAATACAAATGAAAATCTTTCAGTATCGATACTATATAGTTGGATAAATCCTGAATCACCTAGATGTCATCTGTTCTCAAAATAGTACAATAACTCTATTCTAAGTAGTAAAACTCCCAGAGAAAAGGGTAATGTTGATAAGTTGCTATACTCATGTGGTTGTATCAAATGGCGCGAGCAAAAAGAAAGACTTTTTCTCTTACGGTCATTATTTTGATAATATTGAACATTTAAAATTTGGTGATACTTTTGAATATGAAATGATCTATAACAACGAATTACAAAACCAATTGCAAGTTATATTTGTAAAATTATTTCCGAAGTAGATGAAGTGATGTGCGAAGAAGTTTCTACTGGTGATAAAGTTAGGATCACTCAGCCTTTCTTGAATCATACCCGCACAGAAACACTTCGAAGCTCATACCAAGGCGTGACGGTCCATACATAGTTCTCACTCATAATTCGTCCATTTCCTATGTCATTGCAAGCCTCGTCAAACTATCAGGACTGATAGCGAATTTCCATGCCTCCATAATCATGCCCTTCTGAAATGGGACATTTCTGCAGTTGTCCCACTTAGAAAATGAAGTCGATAATCAAAGTTCACTTGGGCACAACGTTCAAATCGAGAACTTTAGTGTACTTCAGATACTATTTCAAAGACAGATCCCTTTGCATAGAGACCTAAACAGCTTTTTTCTAGAGTCAATGAAAGAGCTCTCAACTCTTCCAGTTCTTCTTCTTGCCGGGAGTCGGCGGAGACAGGGAAGACACTGTAACTGCTCTAACTGTTACTAATTGTATACTGACTATCCTAAGCAGCACAGGCGTCGTCTAGCGAGTGGGCAAAACAAGGAGGGACCCATCAGTAAGGGTCAAGGACCCGAGCAACTGGTTTGTCTTGTTATTCCATCCCTTTATTTTCTTTGTGAATTTTGAAGTTATATCTGTAATTGTTGTCCGTGAGTAATTTATCTTAAGTAATAATGTTCTGTTACAACAACGATTATTTTTATTTAACCTCACATGAACTTTTTGCTATGTATGACACTAAAAGCGGAAGCCCAGTGGCCTCCATGCATCCGGTATTTTTATTGTTTTCTTTCAAATACTAATTTTTCGCAGCTGAGGGTAATATATTTACTTTTACCAGTATTTAGATAAATAACTTTGAAATGCGACAGTACAATACATACAGTTACTAAAATTTAACATTTATTGTTAAATAATATGGAAAAAAAGAATGAAAGACGGATGAATTTATTATAATAGAAATATTAATTCATAGATCATGTCCCAATTTCTCGATAATTATCTTTTGTTTGATTATCAAACTTTTTTGTTCATAAAATATGCTAATTTTTAGCAAATCTGGTATTCGAATGCAAAAATTACTAAATTTTTTTTAACTTTCAAACACTAATTTTTTCGCAACTGAAGGTAATACAAATATCCTTGTTATTTAGATAAATAACATCGAAACGTGACAGCACAATAAATACAATTACTAAAATCTAATATTGATAGGTAAATAACATGGAAGAAAAGAAGGAAAGATAGGGAAGTTTATTTTAATTGGAATACAAATTAGTAGTAGGTCAATAATTATACTACATTAATTTCAATAATTATACTACATTATAAAACTTGAGAAAACATATTTTTCGAGTATGTCACAGTAATTTTGAAGTTTGTTTCCTTTATTTTGAAACGCTACCCATTTTCTGTAAAATTAAAGTTTATATATATATATATATATATATATATAAACATTTTGTGATCGTGTAGTGATTAATTTGGTTCTTAAGTTAAGAGAAATTGATAACGATCAAGAAATTAAGACTTAAGCACTCGAACAAATAAACGATACATTATGCCAGACCAAATATCAGTTCATTGGAGCTAGGATATCTGTTTATTACTATGAGTAAGTGACTGAGTGGTAGTTCATTAAGGTCGCATTGACAAGCAACACGAGAGCTATTGGCGACGGACCTCGTAATTTTGAGCCTAGGTCAAGTGACGAGGACGTCACCTGATCTGGCATCCCTCTCTCCTAACTTCCACACCACACCAATGGGAGGACTTTGGGGCTCGACAGATTTACCGTGCATCCACTTCGACTATACGGTGGGTCTTTAGTGGTATCAGGGCTTGACCCACGATTTGACGAAAACCACCGGCCACAAGCCCGCGACTATGACCACTAGGCTACCGCTGCCACATTATTACTATGAAATATTAGAACATCTCAAAACTCCCTTACCTTTTGTTGAGGAGGAAGAGGATGAGTTACAACAGAGGTTGAGCAGGGTGGTGTAAGGATATTTATTACTTTAAATCGCTCTTCTTCATTTCGTAGCTGAAAGCCCGAGACAAGTTAATGATGATTCGTATTGAACGCGAAGTGTGTGTGTGTATGATTATTTTAAAGACTTAGAGGCTGTCTTCAAATCAGGCTCGCAGCCTTTTATACTAGTGGCGACACTTTTCGATAAATTCGCGAAAAGTTTGCCATATTGGTCATAAATTGCTAACTTTGGCTCTGCTTTCCTAAAGACAATCTAAAATTAAGAATGGTGACGGATCAATTTTAATTTAGTATTATTTTAGTCTTGATATCTTAATAGATAAATTATAGCATCAAGAAACTATACAATCACATTAAGATTATATTATTATATTTGTGGTGATTAGGTTATGAAATAAAATTACAACGTTATGCTGCAAAATTTATTCGAAATGTATATAATACATATTTCGATATAACGTGACACAAATTTAGTTTCACTTTTAATTTGTTATGCATACGTGAGCGATTTATGGAAATGGACTCATAAGATCTTTTTTTTTAGATTTTTCAGAAATTATTATCTGTGAAACTGGGATGAAGTCCTATGTCTAATTTGATAAACTGTTAAGTATTCGCAGCTCAAACTGATTTTTTTGGGAAAATTACGGAATAGTATCATAAAGTTTTAATTTTCACTAAGAAATAACCGAGATACCTGGAGAAAATTTATCCTGCATATCAATATATCCTTATGTTGTACATTATAGCTAATAATATTGATTTGTGACGTTTTTGAAAGCCGTAAACATAAGTAACCCTCATTATCGAAGAATTTTAATTATCCCGGATATTGTAAAATTTTAATTACTACTAAAATAATCGAGATCGAAACTTAATTTTAATTTATTATATTCTTAAGACTTCTGTTCATAGTCACCATTTAGATTTATACTTTTCTCTTAGCGTTTCTTGGTCTTTCAAAGACTTTCACTATAAAACTCAGCAGACTGAATTCTGTCTTCTACATACCGTGGGTTGCTTCAAACTATGGCTTCCTGAAATCAAACAAATCATCCTTAATAGATGTAATTTACAACAATATACACTTAAGGATTAATTAATATATAGAATAAATGTTATTCTGATATCTTGGTTTTTTATTAATATAACAATTAAAGTTTAATGATACTCCTACGTAAGAGCTTTTATTATTATTGTCTCAACTTCCTCTGCGAGACATTCGAGGGATGGTGCTTTTTAAAATTTGCCTCCCTCTGACCTTTTTTGGGAAGCAAACGGATCGATACGATGAGTTGACCAGTAAAATATATCTCATATTTTTTTCATCTTCAGCTGAATTTTGACGAGTACAAATAGTATCGTAGCTTAGAATGGGACACCATCATTTAAATGAGCTGCTCGTCTCGCTTGTAAATACGCACCTTTATAACACCCAAGTTGAGATCGCCAATATTCTCTAATAGAGATTACTAATGATGGTCAAATGGGGCTCGTATTTGAGAACATCTGAAAAAATACTGCGTGAAAAATTTACAAATGTGAGAAACATATTCCAAGAAACATTTTTACTTTGAAGATTACTTTAATAAATTAAAGAAGTTGTGACGCCTGCCCGATTCGGGCTGCCTCTTGTGCCATAGCTAACTCAATTATTAAAGACTAAGACACAATAAATAAATCAAAGAGACCCTAGAACAATATTTACGGAATTTATTAACTTCTATATACTATCACAACAACTATTTATGCTCTCCCGGGGAATATTTCTACTAACCTAATTCAACCCTCCAATAATAATCTAACAGACTCTTACCACTAAGCCTTTCTCGACTGCAACTTAGACTCTAGAACCAAATGTCGCCCTCTCTACACCTTTAATCCAATCGCCTATTTCAACCTCTCTTTCCACTTCTCCTTCAGCCTCTCTATCGCGACTTTCTGTCGGAGTTTATATATTTCCTAACTCTCCCGCTTCATTTCATTTCTACCTGCTTTCTATCTACATATTCACGTTTCATTTTTGGTTGGGCAAAGGTTGTTTAGCAAAAGCAATCAATCTTAATTAAAAATCTCCAAGTTTAGTGAAGAGAAACCTCAAATAGACCAATGTCACAAAGTTAGAGGAATCATGCAAATAAATGTGTTATTGATAACTTCAATGGTTAGTAAGGAAAACTGTCAATGAAATTAGACTAATAATAATTAATAACGTTTATATATATATATATTACTTTAAGAAAGAAATGGAAGAAATAATTATTAGCCACCCAATGGGCTATTTATCTTAGTTAACCCCAAAAAATCGTACCTGACCACTTTTCAAAAATACGTCGTAATAAATTTCCCCTGAATTATTTATTGAATTGAAATAAAATACATGCAATATATGTCTGATACCAGCTTTCACCACTAAGGAACTCAATTTTCAAAAATATGTCGCAATAAATTTCCCCAAATTTTTTTATGGGATTGATGTACAGCATGTATAAAAATTAAATATTTTATCTACTTATCACTTTATGTATTACGTTAAATCATATGTGAACTATAATCAAGATATGACAGAAAATAGATAACATTATTCATAATTTTAAGCTGTGAGGCAGCCTTTTTTTTCACTCAAAAATTTCAAACTACTTCCTTTTAGTTTGGCTTCCTTCTTGGAATGTCTTGTGGTCAAATGATATTAATATTGATTTACTAATATTAGCCACCAAAGGAGCTACTGTTTTAGGTGGATCACTTTTGGCGTACCGGATCACTTTTCAATTTTTTATCGTTTGCTTCAATTTTAATTACATTTAGCTTAAATATATTCAAATTCATAATTTATCATTTGCTTTAATTTTAATTACATTTAGCTTAAATACATTCAATTGAATACTTTACCGTTTCCTTTAAATTTAATAACGGGAAAGTGCACTATTGTCTATTTCTTGATATTTCCTCGTTTACTTTAATTCTTATATTTAACTGAGTAATTTAATAATAATTATAAGAAAAAGCGCACCTTAGATGGCTAAATCTGTTTATTGCAAAACTTTGCATATAACTTTTCTAATTTTTTTTCCTGATTTTTTTTTCTTATCACTTAGGCCAATACTACCACATTGTGTAAATGTATTTATTGCTCCGTCGTTCGAGTAAGCCAACATTTTGTCAATCATAGCTTTATCGACAATTTGGTAGGTTAATTAGATACTAACTGATGCTTTTAATTAATATTCATTGATTACGAAGGCTAATCTTAACGAAAAAAATTGTATTGGTTAACCTTATTTTTAAATATGCAGAAATGAGATTTGTGACTGAAAGTATGAACACCGACTACAAGACTATTTAAATATGGTAATGGGGGAAAAGGTGTGTGTGGGGAAATATCTTTTATCTTCATGTTATTACTATTTTTCTTAAAATTGTAATGCAGTATTCTTATTTCAATAATTTAGTTCAAAATAACAATTTTTTTTTTACAATAGCATGAATCACGCTTCATTTTATTGTATTTTACATAAGCTAGAAATTTATGAAAATTTAAGAAGTATCATTTATTTAGAGGATTTATATTATAAAAATTAAAGTAACATATGCATAATTGATTCAAAAATTAAAAGAAAATGCAATATTCGAGGAATTAGATTAAATATTGAATAAAAAAGTCATACACCTAACAAAAAAAAATAATTTAATTACGTAACAGGAAAGAGAGAAACTATGTTAGTTATTACACATTTTTTAATAATAACAATCGATTAACACATATTTTTTACAAAGATTCAACTTGATATAAAAATAAATTCATTTATTTTTAAAATTTCCACAAATATCACTAATATAAATATATACCTGATAAAACTTGCAGTATTATTTCTTACTTCCTTATACTTTAGATAAAGATTAATGGTTTTTTTTTATATATATAAGTATAAATTCATTTTTAAAATACCCATAAATATTGTTAAAAGTATATACAAAAGAACACTTACGTTATTAATTCTTTATTTATAACTTTTTCTCTTTTTACTTAGCTCAAGTAATTAATGTTTGATGCGGGAAAATGAAGTCATGAAAACTATTTAGATTCTAGGTAAAACAAAAAATTAGAATTATGTTTTATTATTATTTTTATTTCAGGCAGTCAAATTGAATTCGTTAGGGCAAAAAAGATGCTAAAGCGCTGATTCAGGCAACCCAGAATAAACTATTGATTACACATGCACCAATGAGAAACAAGCTATTTTCCTCGAAGAGAAACGCTTGAAGTGAGAGCTGTATCAGAATTCGTTCTCTCTTTAACGCTATATCTCAAGCGTCTTTCAAAAACAACAATTGAACTCACTTCAGATCTTTGTAAGTTTCTAGGCTTGTGAAATAAATATATGGAATGCGTTTTTATTCTATTGAATTTAGTCTAAATTTAAAAAAAAAAAAAATATTTAAGAATTGTTTGCCTAATTCAGAATAAATTTGAAGGAAAGGTTCAAAAAATACACCAGCCTTTTTAGATATATGCTTACCAAAGGTACTCTTTGCGTTTTTATATCTTTCTACGAGGTGGAAGATATCGTCAAATGACTAACATTTTCAATATACATTAAATATTCAAAAACATTCTTCTCAGTGTTAGTTTACAATATAGGTGGGTGTTATTTCATGTAATGGAATAATTAATAGTATTATGTGTTTGGAACCTATTTCGTCAGTTATATATTCTGTTTGGAACTAATTCCGTCAGTAATATATTCCATTCAAAAACCCTATTAATTTTTCCACTTCTTATAATTCTTATCTTACAACTTTTTTTGACACAACTTGTGTGATTTAAAGTTGAAACGTTTTTCATATCATAAAAAGTATTACGTCAATAGAACATATTTCCTAATGGAGAATTGGGATCTAAATCAAAATTAATTTAGTAGAATATAATTCAAAAGTAATATGGTGATGTAATTATATTAAAATGTTATTGGAAATATTAATACATATTCTGTAAGTAATAGAATACATACAGTATAATACAGTAGCAAATATTTCGAAAGTAAAGAGATTTTGAAATACGTACTCTGAAAGCAACTGAATATTGGAGCCTATTATCAGACAGGAGCACGAAGGAACCTTTTGCTTAAGAGTAACTGTTTGGCACAATTCTAGTATACAAGTATATTTGCTTAAATAAGGTTCAGACCTCCAATTTCTTTTTATTTTCTTCGAGAATATCTAAGTAATTCATCAATTAAAATAACATTATCAAATAAAAATTTCCTCATGATCTCAGTGATAAAAGGATAATATAGTTTTTTTCTGCTCCACTTCCCTCTAAACTGGATTAATCAATCAATTTTAATGAACAGTTTATAGAATGTTATGCAAGTTAACATGAGTTATTGCAACTCTCACAGGCATTCAGAAAAATGAAAAGAAGGAAAACATAAATTTTAAGAAATTTAGAGACCAAAAGTAACCTTTTCTATGTATCTCGATTAAATTTCAATTGGGTTATATCGAAAATTTTAAATAACACAGATATATGACAGAGTTCAGCTAAACTTTTTAATAAACTGGAATTAGTTGGATAACAAAATTAAAAGATGATTTTTAGTGCTGATTTGCTTGCCTTTAATCGAAAGAAACAGATAATTTCATGAAAGCAAAGTATAAAAAGTATTATTTCATTGTATTATAAGATAATTCTTACAGCATTATCTTGACTGTGATTAGACTCCGAAAATATAGGAAAGATCATAAAATTAAAAATGGCAGGCAATATCATGGATACCGTCCAATAAAATCACCTAAGGTCTATAAAACATAACAAAAAAGCCTTAAGAACTACAAAGCATATCATTTAATGGCTTTAAACAAAAATGGTGACTTTAACGGTAGTCTACCATTTTGAATTGAATAAGGTAAAAAATGTCAACCGATAACTTCCTTGAACACGAATTGTTCAACTTCAATGCATGTAAGTGCTTTTTATTTGCACACCTTAATCATCTGTTCCATTATATTTGGTTTGTTAGTTATTAGGCCTAGAATTATATGTAAAAAGATTAATTCCCCAAAGATATTATAAAGTACATGTATATTTAATATATAAATAAAATTACTTATAGATTAAATGCATTTTTGAAAGACTTTCATTTGCTGCAAAAGAAACAAAATAATGGCTTCAATAATTTTTAATAAGAAATATTTGCAATTTTCTTATTTTAAGAAAATATCAAATTAAAAACAAACGGGCAGTACGATATACAAAACTTTTTTAAACGATAATTTTTCATTTTTTGAGATTCATTCATATGCTGCAATGAAGTAAATAGTGAAAATGTTACAAATATGGTCATTTTCGTCTACTTTTCAATATGACTGATCGAAATTAAGTTTACACAAACATTTTAAAAGTGTTTTTCTATAATCAATTATCAATTTGCTTTTGATATTAATTTAGTTGGAACTTTTACCTTGCGGCTCTTTGTCTACCACTTGGGAAAATGATATATCAATAATTTTAATCGAACGGTAGTTATGAAACAGCTGAGCGAGGTACTCAAAGCTCGTACTATGATGCAATCAAAGAGGCTCGATTCATCTTGACATATATTGCACAAATGAGTACAAATATCTCAAATTTATTTTTCTGTTTTTTGTCTAATGGGTCCAAATTTGAGTTGAGTTTTTTGTTACTTTCTAACATCCCCCAAAATCATCAAAATAAATAAGGATTCAAGAGAACAATTGAGAGAAAGGAAAGAATTGCATAAGTCTATTTCTACTGTTTTAGGAGTCTGTAGTAGTTATAAGATGATGGGTGCTAAATATTACGAAGTGAAATTAAAAAAAAAAAAAAAAAAAAAAAAAGCTAACTTGTTTTTCATCTAGCAACGAATGACCTAACTAGTGTATGAAAGTGAGCTACAATTTATCAACAGGGGAGACACATAGTTGAGTCTCATGTGGTTTCTGGTCGAAACAAAATCTTAATGATCTTGCACCAGTAGGAATCGGAGCGAATACGATCTGGTGATTGAAAAAACTACCTGTTTCAAACCAGAGGATTAACATGCGACTTTTTCTCTTGACCTTTTTTCTGTTACACAGAGTTGATTCATTGATAAAGTGTATTCTCTCACAAATAACAAGCGCGTACAGGTTTTAACATAAAAGTGTTTTCTAAAGAAAATGTGAAATTAAAACCTTCAAATTTTTACGACGATAGAATTATTCACAACTGTGTCAACACAGTCAAGGTTTACTACCAAATCAATGGAGATTGAAGTGAGTAAGGAAAATTTCAGTTGACCGATTTAATCAAGGAATTAGAAAGTTATGTAGAAATGCTTACGTTGGCCACGCGTTATCAAATTTTCTAAAGAATTTTTTAATAATAATTAAGCAAACGGGAGAATATCACATATTGATGACTTATACAACTCAACTAACATATATTTTGAAAATAATTTTCCTTTTTTGAAAATTTTAGAAGAGTTTAAATTGATAAACATTAGTCTTTTTTTGTCTACATTATTTCTATAAATCTGATGTTAGTTTGTATTATAATCATTAGTGAATTAATTGGAGTAGAGAATGGTAATATATTTTGCAGTATGTTAAAAAGTAATCTTCGCGAAAAAAAAAATTGTAAACGTCAAGAAATGGCTTATCAATAATATAGATATAACAACCGGATTTTGTTCGATGCTTTATAATTAATAATGATCTTAATAATATGCAAAGGAAAGAATTGAAATGAATGTATCGATTTTAGTAATTATGCTTGCTTTCATTCAAAACATTTAAGGTGACGTTAATATTGCTTTGGGTGTCTAAGAAAACAAACTAAATGCTTATGACCTCAGATGTTTTTGAAGAAAAACTCGAAAAGAAATTAACACTTGAGGTTAGGGGAGTACAGTGGTCTTAAAGTGAGTAATCATGCAAGAATAACATGATATCATTCTATCTGTTCCATCCAACCTCCAAAATTTTATCCTTCCAATTTTCTAAAAAAATTGAAAAAATGCAGCTATATTCTTGGAAATAATATAGTGAATTGATAAAAGGTAATAAAATCGTTAACACACGAAAGTTGTTGACTTACTTTCGTATTTGGGGAGGAATGGGAATACAAGTCAATGAAATCAATGGTTTTTCTATTTTCTAGAATGATATAGACCAAGAAAACTCTTGTTCGATGGATTTGTTAACAGATGTTACTGCGAAATCTTGAGCTCGATGCAACTGAAGACGGGATTCTCTCTCTCTATATATATATATGTACGTACGTGAGTGTGATGAAACCTCGTTATTAACCCTTTGACGGTTAGGCGAATCAACAATTTTCACTATCCAATGATGCGCAGCGATCGAACGGTTCCTGAAAGTGGCAGGAGTTTCCCCCTTAGTGGTCTTCGAAACTGCCAGCTCTTTTCTGACGGTGATCCGGATAGTTCGCTTGCTTTTAAAATAGAGTTCTTAAGAATTATTTGCGGTTTATTAATGCAATATTTATACCAATTGCAACTTGCACTTTTAAGCAGTTCAGTGAATGATAAATATCACAAATATTAGTTTCTAAAATATGGGATTTTTAAGCATTTATTTCCGATATATTAATGAAATATTTAAAACAATAGTAACTCGCAATTTTAAATAATTCAGTAAATGTTAAATATTATAAATATTAGTTTGTAAAATATTAAATTAAAATATCTAAATAAATACACGCAATTTTAAGCTTTATAAAGATTTAAGAATTAAAGTTTTGAAGCTTTTTTTATTTGTTATATTTATTTAAAATTCTTTATGTGTGTGATACACATTAAAACAAGGAATTGCACATAATGGAGCATTACAGTCTTTGTAATAAATGAGCCATTTTTAAGTAACAAATTCCCGCCAAATTACACAAGAACAGTAACTAGATTAACAACTGGATGGGCAACATTTTTACTTATTATGTAAAAAATTTTACGGTTCCCGTACCGCCATCTGCACTCTATCAAATAAACTAAATTATGCTAGTAAATATCGTTTGTAACACGAATAACGCAGGATATACGCAGACGAACTCAGCTCGTCAGCGTCCAATGGGAAAAGTTTCGCTGCCCAAGTAGGGTTCGGCTGCAACCATTCGGATCGAAAAACTTCGGACGAGCTGAACTCGCCAATGCCCATTATGATGCACTATTCGAATGACGAGCTGGGCTTGACTTTATTTAAATTTAATTACTTATCAAATAAATCCAGACCTCTGCCATCCTACTTTCACGCATAACAATCACTAAAGCTTTAATTCATAAAAGATTCCAGAACTTTCGAAATAGCATCAGATTGCTGAATACACAAACTCGCGTTTCAGTTCTGTTCTCTACATGAAATATATCTTGGCTTCCTTGAACACACTGGTAAAATAATAAATAAAATATGAAAACAATCTAATCATGATTTAAATGCGGAAATTAATATGGAACAGTGGTGACAGAAAAAATTAATGAGTGATAGTAAGAAACCATATTTAAAAATTTTTTATGGATAGAAAAAATTAAAAAAGCCAATGGAAGACATTCTAATTACTTTATTTAGAAGATTTAATTATGACTCACAAATAAATATACAAAAACTTGTAAAAAATTTAATAAAATACAAATTTACACAAACAGAATTTGGCAAGGTTATTATTTCAAATGATGATAGGAAGAGTTAAATAAAATGTCATAAAAAAGATGGAACAGATCTAAATAAAAACACCATAAAAGAAAATGATCCATAAGCATTTTAAATTCTGCTACTGGCTTAAGATAAGCTTAGCTGGCAACTTTCCCCAAATAGAAAATGTTTTAACTGGGTACAGGAAATAAAATAACAAAATATCAGAATGGAAGATAGCGGAAAAATAAGCCACAAATATCCAAAACCGAGACCATAGCTTGTAGATATATACTAAAACCAAAGAATAAAATAAGTATAGATTTGATAATAAAATTATTAAAAAGTATAAGGCAAAGATGTTATTCGAGATAGGGAAAAATAATAAAGATATTACAACCAGGGAAAACACTTTCAGAATTTTGTCATAGGCTTCTTTTTTTTGTATGGATCTCTGTAATTTTGAACCTCGAATCAGATATTGCATCCCTGAGACATTTCCGTTCTCCAAATGGACACCAGCCAACAGAGGATTTGGACACTCAAATGATTGTTAATGCATCAGCTCCTACTACATTGGTCTTTGAAGCATCGGTTTCAGACCCACAACTGAACTAAAACAACGCTACATGAGTTCATCTACATAACCACTAGGATACCATGCGTCCCAGATGTAGCCAGGCTGCTGATCGTAGTTAGTCTCAAACTGATACTTGTACGTACAATCTAGCTCAAGCCTTAAGTCTTGATTCACTGGACAGCTAGCTCTATAGGTTTGATGTCATTGACAGGATTCCCAAGTTAGAATGATATATTGAAACCTAATTATAAGATCCTTAGTTTAGGGGGACTGGATGTGCGAATTGAATCTGTTGGGACTCTTGATCTCATGTTGAGTATGTTTGGGGTCTTCATCCACTTGTTTCTGAGGCTCAAAATTATCTGAAGATGCTTGCTACCAGACAGCCCTCAGAATTACTTCCTCAGAACTGAACCAATGAAATCCGCTAGAAAGACAATATGCTCATGTGAGAAAGTGCATTTCTTATATACCTTTTATTTATGATAAACAATGTGTTCACACAGGAACATTATCTTGATTACCAATAAGATATATATATATAGAAATATATTAATATAGAGAGATAGATGCATCATGATCAGCTATTGACATGCTCACGCAGTAATATTCCTGAACAAAGCTGAGAGCGTTTGTTGCTCTTCTTCTTCCTGCTCCTCCTCTTCTTCCCTATGTGGCTAACCACACTGCAGCGCGTTCTAACGCCTACATCCTGATTGCGATAAAATTAGTCCATCTTTTCTCCACGAGAAGCTTCTAAAATCAGAATCCTTGTATTTTGTTAGTTTTGTATCATATTCCTCATCTCGTCTATCATAAATGAAAAAGTAGATTCATTTGAGGCCTCGTCATTGAACTGGCAAAGCCAACACCAAACCCGTTCCCTAGACTCGAAGACACCAGGAGGTGTCTTCCGTCCAGATTGGATACCACCTCACTACCTCACTTTTTTACATATATTTAATACAGGATATTAATTTATGAATAGATTTCAAAATTTTCTCAATAAAATTATAGTTTCTTAATTTAAATCCTTTTCGTCTCGAAGTTTTTGTGTTTTTTGAAACAGTTATGTGGTTATATAACAAAAGATTTGTATGAAGATCTTTGTAAGATTTTCAAAATTTAAAATCTACCATTATCTATAGTTATGGTTTCCAATTTTCCCTACTACTAAGTAAAATGCATTTTATTCAGGAAATTTTTGGAATATATTAGGATATCTCTTGTGCCAAAATAAGATGAATTTTTGTTTAAATGTTTGTCGATATTTAATTAAAATTTGATTAAACTCCATAAGGAAGAAACATAATTATGCATAGACCTAGAGAATGTCATTTAACACTAGCAAAAAACTTTCTTAATGATAAATAAATTATATTTCGTTGGAAATCCACATATATTTCTATTAAAATGTATGTTATAAAAAAAATGTAATTTTCAAAACCTTTTGAATTGTGAATGATGTATTAAGATAAAAAAATTAGAGGGATCACTCAATTTCGGATCCTCAGTAAATTAATGCAAAGTGAATTTATATTATATATAAAGACAGCTAAAAACACATTATAAGATAAAAATGCAAAGGCTGTCAGTTAAAAACATATTTTTCTGATTATATGTTCAAATAAATTCTATTTTCTAGAATTGTTGTAAGCAATTGTTTCTTTATTGTTTTAAAAAAAAAATTATTGATACATGAATTTGTACGAACTCTTATATAAGCTGATTCAATATATTTAACTATTTGAAATCTTCAGTTAGAATGATCTTGAATTTATAATGAAACTAAAATTGATCAAATTTTCACTGTAAATACATTTTAATATGATGGAATGTATTTTTTATTCAGAAAGTATGTTTCAGCTCTTTCAGATTGAAGGAAAAAAATAATAATGTAGCTCCTCCTTTATTTTAAAATCATTTGATAGTAAAATGGCTTTATTTATTCTTGTCTTTTTCTTTATGAAAGCATTTAGATTTATTATTTAATCCTCTTTTAATTAAAAGTATATTAGTAACAGATATCATCATTTTAACATTTCATCAGGTTCATAGTTATAACTGGATCACCAAGTAATCAATAAAAAATTTATTGAAGATTGTATCAGTTGGATTAATAGGTTTCAAAATATGATCCCTCTCACATCAATAACAATGTTTTCCAGCCTTTCAATTTTCATACCATCCTTGGAAGTAGAAACCATGGTTGTTCAGACGACAGTTAGAAGAAACATTGATTACTCAATCCTTTACAGAAAAATGTTCGTTTTTCCTAAGTTCAAAAAAACAACAATAATATGGCAACAAAAAAGGTTGAAGGAACTAGATCGAAACTGTAGAAACCTTGTTAGGCCTGTTGTATTTGTTCAGTACTTTCCTCACAATTCGGACGTGTGACAGGGCTCAAGTGGTAGACATTCATGTATCATCAATTCGCTGTAAAGCGGTGTCCTCAATCCTCAAACTTTTGAGTATTTCTGCATAAAGATTATTTTTACTACTGTTCATAAAGCCTGATTCATGTTGCTTATATACGGCTAAAGAAAATAAAGATCATAGACTTTTTCCACTCATTGTTGAACTTGTCGCACCACCAAACGTTTATAAACGCGATTTTGTCTTGTAGTTGATGGACTGTCAAAGGATTTCGTAGCGATTTGTTCAGTATTCGACGCTAACAACACTAAACGCTCTTTCACTTTGGGCAGAATATACACTCTAACGGCTTGAGCTAGGGTCTCTAACTCATATTCGAGCATCCATCCGCTAACAGCTTAGCCGCCAGATCGCATAATGACACCTTGACCATTGACGGGAAAAATCAAGGCTCCTCATATTTATTGGTACGACATACACAGCACGCCGAACACACAGATGCATCACAGCACACTACACACCACCGTACCGCACTATATTATACCCTATACACACATATATGTAATGCAATAGGCTATCATAATGATGTATAAGTTTATATTTCTAATATGATATGTTCCAGACTAACCCAGGATGGCTCGTAGTATTATCTAACCAGGTCTTTCTAGAGTACTAACCTTTTTAGCGCTGTCAGAATTAACCGACAGTCGGACCAGACAGCTGGAGTTATCGAGGTTATAAAGTCATTTTTGTAGTTTGTTTAAAATCATGAAAACCGAGTTTTGATGTTCTGATAAACATTGTTTTAATGGGTAAAACACCGTACAAACGAAAACAATGGATTGAAAAATATTCCGGACTCATGTCCATCAAAAGCAACACGTTGTTGTGGTTTGCCGAGTTTAAACGTGGTCGGCACCAATCATGACGTGGAACAACTCGAATTGAACCTAGTGGAAGGCCGTTACACGGAAAATGTAGTGGTAAAGTGTAAATGAAGATCGTAAAGGTGAGCTCGATGAGATTGCTGGATGACACAGATATCATGGAGGTGTGATTACTATCCTTCGCAGAAAGGATTGACTGAAAAGGTTTTTCAATGGGTCCACGATGCTTTCGATGGAACAAAACAGCACGAGTCGATGATTCAGAAGCCGTTTATCGCGTATTTACCACAAAAGATTTCTTGCGTCGTTGACGTGACCATGGACGAAACATGGATCCATCACTACCTCAGATCAGACTGCATCATCTGAGTGCGCACAGCTGAAAGACCGTCGAAAACGCAGCAGTCGCTGGCAAGATCGCATGCGTCGGTTTTGAGAACTCATGGCGATTTTTTCGTTGAGCTCTGATAAATGGTAAATCGATCAACAGTGGTATATACTTGTGCTTGTTGTTGCGTTTGAAGGAAATCACCAAAAAAACAGCTGCATCAGAGAAAAATCCTTTCACCAAGACAACACCCTGCAAAGTCGGATGAAGAATGGCAAAATGAGACGATTGGAGCTTGATCTACTTCCCACCCCTTCATACAGTTTAGCCCCTATTCTACTGCTCTTTGCTAGATCTTAAAAATGCTCAGGGAAAAGGTTGTGCTCAAATGGGAGGTCATCAGCTAGAGACTAGGCTTATTACTAGTGAGAGATAATTTTTCTTATAAACATGGTAAAATTGGCAGGTTGGAACGGTAGTATCATGCCTAAAGGATGATTATGTTGATGTCATAAATAAAATTTTCGAAAAATGTTGTTTCAGTAATTGAGGATCACGGACTTATTGATCCATGTTTATATATATATATCTTCCTATATACATACATCTATATTACACACACATATATATATATTACACGCACTACACATTTATTACATATACACACAACATATATATATAACACACTAATAATATATACACACACATATAACCATATACCTATGCTCACACACAACATATATATACACACACATATACACACATATATATATAACACAAGCATATTAAAAATTATTGAAATTTACGAAATTCTCACCTGTGAGACATTCTAATTAAAGCAAATTTTATTTCTATTTAAATCTTATTATATGCTAAATTAAGAAATATCGTTCAATTTTTATAGATTATAGGTGACAAAACTTATTCTTTAAGCAAATCGTAATTCTTTAATTTGTTTTTCATCTTCTGCAAGCGGAAAATTAGAAAATATTTTAAAAATGTGTTAGATTTGATGCTCTCGTTAAACTAAATACGAGTATGTTGAAATGTTTTGGTTCAAAAATGCATTTCTCATTGAGATTTCACTTGTAGATTTATTCTTATTGCATTCATTTTACTTATGAGACTCATTTTTTTTCGCAGTGATATAACTTAATTTGTATATAAAACAAGAGCAACAGATGAACCGTTCTTCATGAACCTTTTATACTGAACTTTATAAATTAATCTTTTTCTCTAAAGAAAGCAATTCATTTCAGAACTTATGATCAGCATTAAAGTTATAAAACTATTTTATTATTACAACAGCTTATACGTATGTAACGATGGGAAAGATGATTCCAATACATTAAATATTAAAACTATTGCGATGTATATCGAATTTTTTTTTTTCGTTTATCAAATTTCTTACGGATTATATTTAAGATTAATACATTACTGATAGAATGTGCGTGTTACACACATACGTACAGAGTAAAACAGACAGTAAGATTTTATACTGATTACTATACAATTAAACATTAAACTTACAAAATTTTGAAATTGATTGCAGAGTGTGAATATTTTTTTGCTGTATTAACGTGGTTCATTGTATTAAATGGACATTATTTGCAACGCAATATTCAGACGTATTTCTTATTTTATGTATTATTTTTATATGAATGTGGTGGCAGCGGTAGCTTAGTAATCATGTACAAGAGCTCGTCGCTGGCTCGAGCCTGATGCTTCTGATGACCAGCGGTGTGGAGAGGCTCATGCATGTTAAATGTATCAAGGCTCCAAGTTCTCCCGTAGGTGTCGGTGTCGTATCATATGTTCACCTCAGTTATCGTTGTAGACACTTTTGACAGAGGTTCAAAATTACTAAGTCCTTCATCAATAGCTCTCGTGTTACTTCTCAGAGGAAATTAACAAACAATCAACCATCAATCAATTTATATAATTGTTATTATTATGTTACTAAATATTATTTTCACATTCATAGTTTAGGATTAACGTAACATTTTGAATGAAAAAAAAATGTTACTTATCACAAATATGAAAAACATTTATAAAAGGTTAAAAAAATCGTTTGTTCAATGCTTTTATTGCAATTTTTGATCATAACAAAGCAATTTTTTTTAAAAATAAAACTATTTTTATTCTGCAAATTTTAAAGAAATAATACACAAAACAGCGTTGAAATGTTTTGTTTTATGTTGGTCATGTAAGAAACACTATAAATTTTTACTGCTGTTAATAATTTTATAACAAAATTAAAAAAAAATATTAGAAAAAAAACATTCATACTTAGATTTTCAAATGCAGTTAATCTCTGTTTGTTTGTTTTTATTAGTTATAGCGTATTTCATGAAATTTCGAAAAACTCATTAATTTCAAATATGCTATTTTATACAGCAATGCATAAGTTATTTTTTTTTCTCTTTCAAACACAATAGATCACTTTCAGAATTTTCTTGCGCTTTTAAAATTTTATTTAGATTGATATTTAAATATAATAATTTATTACTTAATTACATCAAATCTATGATACCGATATAGTATCAAATCAATCGAATGACTTAAATTAATCTTTTTTTTTGGAGCAAGTTGTTACAAAAATACCTGTATTTCGTCAATCCTTAATATCTTTCTCACTTTAAATTAATCTAATAATCGTATTTTGAAATATATTTTTTTAAAATTCCCATTCAGTTATTTAATTTAGTAGTATTCTAAATGAATCAGTAAACATAACTATACATATAAAATTACAGAATCAGTCAATTGCTTTTAAAATTTTTTAGAAGCATTAATTGTAAAGATATTTGCCAAAATAACACTATAAATTAATGATTTATTCCGACTCAAGGTAATATATGTTTGTAATTAACTTTCCTAAAACGTTTTGTAGTGTTTGTAGACATTTAATTTGTTAAATCCTTTTAGGATAATAAAAGACTGACACTCGCTTTACCATGAGCCCATGAAATTTTAATTCAATGAATAAATAACTTAACGATTAAGCGCATTTGAATACAGAAGACGTAGAAACAATTACGTATTATATTATTTGTTTGATGAGATACGATTACCGCAAATAATGAACTGATGATTCATTTACTACGCTAATTAAACATATTGTGAGAGACATCTGTCATGAAAGTTATGATATGCTCATAAAATATGAAAATACCATTTCACTGAATAATTTCCCTCAATATCTCATTATTACATATCCAATGCTACAAAAGATTCGGGAGGCGTACGAAATTTCGCTCATAATTTAAAGTATAAATAACTTCCTAAAACAGACTAACTTTACTTGCTAGAGCTTCCATTGTAACATCATACTATTGGAGCCCAATACCTAGTGTACAGGGAAACCGATCGCTGAAAATTTATATAAATATATAAAAAGTTCATTATTGATAACAGCTTTGATACTTTCTTTCTTAAGCGTTTTTGAAAGTATCTTTGAAAATTTAGGTCAAATATATAATGAAATAAGTCTTGCAACATAATGAAATTTTTCACAATATTAGAAACAAATAAATTGATAAAAAGATAAATAACTTTTTCGCCCTTTAGGTAATCAACACATATTGTATTCTGAAAGTCTTCTTATCAAATATGTTCTAAAGATTTTATAGGCCATTGGATTAAGTTATGATTTTTGGTCATTTTGATAGGATCTTTCTGAATTTTTTTGAAAAATAGAAAGAAGGACGAAGTCTTTCTTATTAGGTACTCGATCTTAAATGAAGTAGCTTAAGCAAAAAAGAAAAAAGAAGGGGAAAAAAAAAGATTACTGCAAAGCAGGTTTTTTTTTTTTTTTTTATTTGGCATAATAATATTTTTGAATGCAAAATTGAATTACTCTATGTGATGAAACATTTGTAATTTTCCTATTATTTTCTATTGTTTTCAAAATATGTTTTCAGTTTTTGTGCTATAGTATATAAATAAAATAACTGCATGTATTAATTACTACATACATTACGTTAGCTTTTTTAACAATTGAAAATTATCAAAAGACATTTAATATTCATAATGAAATTTGCTGGTTATTTCACCACAATGCCTTAATGGTTTGCTACTTATGATGGCCGTTTGTAATGTAATACGATTTAATTTGGTTAAATAATATCGCTTTATTAAATGTGTTCTAAATCAAACTAAACACAATTCAATCAATCAGATTGCAAGCAGAACTAAGAAAATTGTAACATTCTCCATTACGTTTGTACAAATGAAATATATATATATATATATATATATATATATATATATATATATATATATATAATATTGTTGCGAACATGTGTTAATACTTCCCTGCAGTGCTTCTCTTATTGTAGAAAATAGGGAATTATAGAGATGTCACCAGTTAGCAAAAGAGATTTTAAGTAACGACCTCTTCACCTTGGCCCCAGATTTGGCGAAATGGTGAGAAACTTGTCAATTTTGTCGATAAATAGAAAGTACTCGAAGGTACTGGAGCCTAAGCGAGAAACCGAACGGGAAGAAAGTTACGAATTTTTTGTGAATTTTCCTATGTGACTTCACGCCTGGCTGAAAGGTAAAAATGCGCCAAGAGCTGCAGTCTGAGGAGGAATCAGTTTGTGTACAGAATCTGTTGTCTGTGGAGTTTGCTTTGTAGACCTATCGGAGAATCGCGGCCAAATGAATATCCTGGAGATTCGGCCTGAATCTAGCGGAACTGTTACGGAGAGTCTATCTTTGGAGACTCTGCTGAAGAGATCGATCGGGGGATCAACTGAACGCTGTTGGCCCGTGAAGCGGAGCGTGCGGCTGAATTTGCGAAGAAGCAAAGTGTACATGCTGGGAATCGTCGGAACCTGCCCTGTAAGTGCAGAATATTACTGCGGAGCTCATCCGCAGTGAAGAGTAATAAGCTGGTTAACTGAATGTTGCTGAAATAACTGTGACTGTACTTAATGTGTGTTTTGTTCTTGTATCTGCGTCATTGAAATGTGCAATCGCTGTATATCTGTTATTATCCAAATTGTGCTTCTCTGTAGTCGTGGTCTACCGTTACTAAACCACAGGTTAAGTGAGCTGTGAATTACAGTAATAATTTAAGTGGAATGAAACTTCAAAAAATCAGGCATTTATCAAGATTGGTGTTTTCTGCTATCCTAGCCCCTTTTTTGACCATTTCTTTATTATTATGAACATCATCAACAAATTGAGGAAGTTCATCCTTCTTTTTAAACCATCAACATAGAGTTGACTTAGTTTTCTGTTCCATTCCTTTCCGAATTCATTCGATAGCATTAAATTTTTCCTTGATTGTATAAGTTTCTTGGTTACGCTTACACTCTTTCGACATACTTCTAATTATAACAGAAATAACTTGTACTAGAAAAAATATCTTTATAACTCTTAAAAATTGACCAATGTAAAATAGTTGAATGTATATCTAATCTCACTGACCATGACATAATGAAAATAATCTCTTACAGAAAAAATAATCGAAACTGGAGCTTTTACCTTTTCGAGAAATGATATTCATATATATATATATATATATATATATATATATATATATATATATATATATATATATATATATATATATATATATATATATTTCATAAAAGGTATTAATGTCTCTGCTCTTAACAGGAAGTCGTGGCATCATCTAAAAAAAGATTAATATCTGTATTTCATAAAAACAAAAATAAGAATTACGAGGAGTCCTATGTTTAAGAGTGATATCACAAACAATTAACTATCGATGAAGCATTATTAAAACTGAGTGTAGAGCAGACTCGTATGTTATTGAATAACGTGTTAATAGGGTAGACTGAAACTTCGTAATTTTCACTTTTTTTTTCTTTTATTTTAGAATAAAGAATATCCCTTTGAGAATAAAATGGTTCCATGCTATGTCCATCAACAAGTAAAACTCTTTAAGTTTTCAATTCCGATGAAAAATAAACTTTTCAAACTCAGAGGAAATACCATCAACCTTTTAAAGTCAGAGTATTTCTTAATGGTAATATGATTTGAAACCTAATTATACCGGTTTGAAAGAGTTGATGCAGTTAGGGGTCTTTTGAGAAAAGTTCCTCCGAGTATGAAAAGTTATTTTTGTTTTCTGTCATTTAGTCTCTCAGTGCCCCCTGTACAAAAGAAAACCAATGTCAAACAATGGCTTAATTATTTCGTATACATTCCATTTTAGTAACAAAATCTAATGATTTTTTTTTTGGGGGGGGGGAGAACTTATAGCAAAACATTTGACGTTGCGTTTATTCTTCAAAAAGGCGGATAAACTATTTCATAACACTATTTCTTCTTTAACACAGAATTAGTTGGATTAACAAAACAAGCAGATTTAATTAGCATGTAAACAACTTTACCGATGCTCATTATTTATTTAAAAAGAATACTTTTGGAGAAAGTTTCTTAATTCTTTAGGGATCAAGTTCGATGTGCGTAAGCAAATACAACAAAAACTTCTCCGGTGAGACTGAAAGTAATTAAAATATTCTGAAATGTTCATGACTTGAATCATTTCAGTTTATTTTGATAACAAAACTTTAAGAGAATTAAATATAAAAACAATTAATACATGAATAGAATACATTAATTAGTTTAAAATTCTTTTGAATTTGAAATTTTAGGAGGATTTTCGCTGCATCAAAACTTTTTGCAATAACCTTTTGTTTTCTGAATTTTAATACTATCACTGATGAGTTGAAATATATCATCATGTGGAAAATACTTTCCATTTTCAGACCTTTTAATTGGGTATTTCTTAGTTCTATAACTCTCTGAGGGTATATTCTTAATTAAGAGAGGTCTAGATTTTACAAGTATAAAAAGTTTGTGTTGAAATTTAAATAATATCTGTAGAAAATAAATATGGGTTAATGCTATTTTAGGAATATTAAAAATAATTGCAGAACAGCCATTGCTGCATAATTTTCTATACAGAATGAGTTTAAAATTAAAGAAATTTTTTTTTTCTACATAAATAATTAAAGGGAAATGCATTAAATACTCTTGGATTTTGAAACTTATTCCACTGAACCTCCAATTTTCCACTCAATTAACACATATTTAATTTTCTTAGAAGTTCTTGATTATTTCTTGAAGTACGCTTTGACAGAAATCATTTTTAAAATAGTATTAATAATATTATTTAGGGATGATTACGCAGAAAAATAAATTTATTCTTTTGACTCGACATTTTACAATCCAAAAGCATTGCAGAGAATAAATATTATTTTATTCCTTTCATAATTTTTGGGTTTTTGATTACTTGAATTTTCAATGATACACTTCAAAACATTTTACTGATGAAAAATGACAATATGATACCGAATATTTTGTAAATTATTTAATCAACAACACATTTTTATGTAGGAAAAATACCGATACAGATATTTTCTTAGTAAAATGAATAATATCACCTGAATGATGAAAGCGACTATTGGAATTAAATACATTTCGTAGAAGCAACTCTTTATATGTGTTTTTGGATGACTTGCTATTTTCCTTAGCTGTTCTAGTTTATTACATCATATCGATTTCAAAGAAATTGTGAAAAAAAAAGTTTTTTAATTCCTTCGGACAAACATTCCTTAAACTTTCCCAGAAAGGTTGGTTAGTGGATAATTTACATGATTAAGAGTAATTGTTCATCAACATTGCACTAAGAATCAACAAGAGGGCTATTAGTAACGGTCCTCGTAATTTCGGACCAACAAATTTCCACAATATGCCGAGAGGTAAATTGTGAGCCTTGACGGATTTAACGTGCATCAGCCCCTTTACGCAATGAAATGAAGACTTGAACCCTGGATTTGACAGATATAACACTGGTTGGGAGCATGACCACTTGACTATCGTAGCAGCATAATTTACGTAAGGATATGCATGTAAATAATGAAAAGATTTTAACTTAAAATTGGCGAGCTTGAGAAATCTGCAAAGTTTTAGCAAAGCTCAATACACTTGATTCATATTAAATGATTTAAAAAACTTGCATAACATATATGGTATCTACATATCAGCGTACGAAAAAAATATAAATACTTTTTTTAAAATCAAGTTTTATTTAAAACTGGACTAAAATGTACAAAAAAATATTTTTTAATATAAAATAATGTAAAACTTATAAAAGCTTCAAGCATTTATCTAAGATACCTTTTAGGTAATTGCCAATAAAATAAGTACAATAGGGTTTTACTTATATATGATATAGAAAGAAGAATTAACACCACAAGTTTTAATAAAGTATATATTATTTTACATTCAGAAAAATATTTTTATACCTTTTTTTTGACGCTCACTATTAAAGAAATGAAAATAAAGTTAAAAAATATGGTTTATATGAATGATACCGTGTAGCTTAAATAAAACCTTATGAAACAGTTACATTCCCCTATATTATTTATTTAAAGACTTGGATATTTATACACATGTCATTTGATAGGTTGATTGTCTTAATAACATTGCACTTGCACACAATACGAGGGCTATTGGCGACGGATCTAGTAATTTTGAACCTCGGTCAAGTGACGAGGACGAAACTTGAGCTAGTGCCTCCCACTCAAACTTCTACACCATTCTATCGAGAAGACTTGAAGCCTCCACAGATTTAACGTGTATCTCAGTCCCAATACACAGCGAGTCATTAGTGACATCATTACTCGAACGGAAACAACGTCGGCTGAGAGTTCGTGACCATATCTACTGGGCTATCGCGGCCACCAATATTTTTGGAAGTGATGATAAGCAAATGAACAACAAACAATCCACTATTATGAGGGCTTCGAGCTTACATACCTTTAAGTTTAGAGATTACAGTCACTACTAGAATTTCAGTGCCATGTCAAACTATTTACTGATGGATTCTTTTTTTTTTTCTCTCTCGCAACTTAAGAAAACTCATCTTCATTGGTCCAATGAACATCTTAGATAAAGTTGACTTTAAAGAATTCCATGTCTTATTGTCCTAGCTAGTGTTCAGTTTAACCTTTAATACTAAACATGCATTTTCATCCTAAAATATCAGAAAAATTTACTTGACTAATATTTGGGAATATAATTGTTGAGATATGTAGTTGTTCAAATATGATGCTGTGGATAGTCATAGCTATTAGTGGATGCATTTATTGCAACAGAAGTTATGTGTGTGTTTAGAGAAACTGAGATGGAATTTTTTGAACCTTATGTAAGGCGTTTTTTCTGGTACATAGTAATTTGATTTCACGTTTAAAGGTGTTATTGCTTAATTATATCAAACAAATCTTTTTATTCAATTTTTTTGTAAGAAATGGAGACAAGTGATGACTGCAAAACAAAATTTTCTGATGTGAATCCAATTGAGAAGTCGGAGGAGTTGTTGTTACACAGAGAAATCCTCCCTCTAACACACACACACACACACACACACACACACACACACACACACACACACACACACATATGATCGCAGTGAGTATGGAATGGTATCAATGTGAGCTGGAGTGGATCGTATGTAATAAAAATCTTATTTCGGTACTCGTATTTGCTTCTAAAAAATTTCTAGTCACAGAAATAATTGTTATTACTTCACATACATTACTATACATAATTCTCATACCCTTTTAAATTTATATTTGTTTTAATATCCATCATTTCAAAAAAATTTCAATCATTAACATTGAACAGTTTTTGAATAACAGTATTTATAAAGATAATTTTAGGAAAACAGGTAAGGAATTTAATACAGTATTTATAACATCTGAAAATTCAGCTTTCTATTTTAATTTGAAAATAAGTTGAAATTCAAAAGGGCATCCAAGCACATTTCAAGTCACCAATGAGGTGGAAAATGGTTCTATATGAGACAGCAATTAAAGATATGAACATGTTTGTAATACATAAAACGATAACAGTGAAGGTGCTGAGGTTATTAAAAATTTTCTGTTCATAAATTTTATGCCATTTATTTTTATTTTTTGGCAATCCTGATAACAAACAAGGCATGGTTACCATGATAACACGACTATCAAAAATTAAAATGAGACTACAAGTTGCCTTTTGAATACTGTTTCGAAATTAAAAATAAATGCAACTTTTACATATTCTTACCTTGAGCAGAATTTAAATGCTTTATAAGTACCTAAATACATCCGATACGTAGGATTTTTTAATACCTAAATAGTGACGTAAATCTTAATTTCACAAACTTTATATTCCATTAAATATTTATAAATTAGAAGCAACTCCATATGTTTTTGCATAAAGCTAAATAAATGCTTTGCAGAAAACACTTTGAGTGTTCAAAAAATTCGAATTTCAGACATGGCATTCGAAAATTCTTTTTACGGATCTTATATCTGGCAAAGAAACTATATGAGGACAACATCTTTCTTTTTAAATGGCTAGTAAAAATTTATTTTACACCAGAAAAATACTTAAAATTTTAGTTAATTTTTTTATAAGTAGCTTTGAATCAGTTCACCTGTTTTTGATAAGGATGTTATTTTTCAGAAAATTTCTTTAAAAACAAGGTTTCTATTGATATATAAGAACTTTACCTTAGAATATCTTATTATAATTATATAATTATACACTTTTAACACGATGTGAAAATAATTAAGAATTAATTAAACTATTAATAGTGGAAACAATCTTTAAAATGTTCTATGCAAAGTTTTGCAAAGAACATATGTAGTCACCCAAGGTGCACTGTTTTTTATAATTATTATTAAATAGCTCAATTACATATAAGAATTTAAGTAAACGATGAAATATCGAGAAAATGAAAATAGAAAATACACTAGTAAACTTTTCCGGTATTAAAGTGAAAGGAAACTATAAATTATTAAATTGAATATATTTGAGCTAAATGTAATTAAAATTGAAGCAAACGATAAAAATTTGAAAAGTGATCTGGTATGCCAAAATACCCTACCTAAAATAATAGTCCTTTGGGTGGCTAAAAAAAAGAGGAATATGTATATAATTTTTAGTGGTGAAGGTTATTGTATTTTTAGAGTGGAGATGATGATGATTGTCTTAATAATATTACTCTTAGAAGCAACACAAGGGCTATTGGCGATAGACATCGTAATTTTGTGCCTCGATCAAGTGACGAGGACGACACCTGAAATGGCTTCTCTCTCTCGAAACTTCCCACCACGCTCACGAGTGAACTTGGAGCTCCGATAGATTTAGCGTGCATCCGCTCCGCTGCACGGCGGGCCTTTAGTGGCATCCGGACTCTAACCCACGATTCGACGGAAACAACGTCGGCCGTGAGTTCGTGACCATGACCACTAGGCTACCACGGTCCCTTTCGGAGAGGAAAATCTGATTTATTTGTGAAAAAAAAAAAAAAAAAACATTCCATTTTCTGAGCATTTGTCGGAACATTAAGGAATGATTTAACTAATAGAATGAATGCTTCTTTCCGAACAATAAGTAGATAAATAACATATCTTTGTAAATTACAAAAGTTTTTTTTTTTTTTTTTTTTTTTTTTTTTTAAAAATTCTATAATCGCACTGAATTTTTGTAAAGTGTTTTCTGAAAAATCAATAAATGACTTTTTTTCAGGTAAGTCGTCCAAAGGTTGGTCAGTTTATTTTTTTGTAAATGCTTAACAGAAAGTAAAAAAAAAAATTGACCACTGAGAAAATGTGACGCTCCATATTAAACAGTTCTAATTTATTTGAAAATTACGAAACAAATGCATAAATATATTAAAAGCGTATAGATAAAAGCTCGAATGAAGCAAACCTTATTTTATAGTTCCGCTGAAAGGTTTCTAACCAAGATATCACTTCATTAAAATGTATCGAAAGGTATGTTTGAATTTGAATATGTATATCCTTTCGACTATTCAGATCTTTCGCATTTCATGCTCTTTACTTATCTCTATTACATGTATTTTTTCCCAGATAAACTTTTAAAAGGTAGATAGTTATTATTAAATCCTGCTCACACTTCCTGTAATAGACCCTTTGCTAATTTTCTTCTGTGATCCATGGATAATTTTCCCTAAGCGATGAATTACAGAAATAAGTTTCTATTTGCAATGTAATTGATATAATTATGAAACGAATTTCTAAAATTTTTTAAACAAAAGAGGAGTTGTTTCACATAGAGTGAAATATATTTCTATCATAGTCTAAATAAAGACATAACATAAGGTTACAGTTTTGTCGTATCTTTTATTTAATACTGGAATTCTCCAAATTCTTTCACCAGTTTGAAAATAATTAAACATTTTACAAAATAGTTTGCTTTATCTACAAATTAAAAATTTTATTCTGAATTTTGATAGACTTCAATGCTTTTCAGGACTTGATCTTATTAAATACACTAATCTGTGAAATATCAGGATATTGATCACGATGCTTAGAAAATTTCATATTCGAACCACGGACAAGATAAATCATTTATACTTTCTTTTCTTTTCAGAATTACATTAGAGCGAGTTGGTAATCGAAATATAAAGCTTTGTTTCTGTTTTTGTTGAAATTATTCTTACTAGTAATACAATTATTAAACGAGAATTCTTTTGCTTGAGATTTTATGTTTGGCGTTTGCTTCCTAATATATTTTGATCATTTTTACGTACATTTGGAGCTTTATTTAATTTCGTGCTGGAAATATTACAGGATAATGAATTGAATTACTTCTTTTTTATCAATAAATCCTTGAGAATAGTCATAATGTTAAAAGGAATCAGAAGAACTGTCGAACATGGAGTACTGAAAACGCTTAGTAATTAAACATTATTTAGGAATGAATGTCCCATGTATGAAAATGTGGTATTTTTATAATAGCTATTAGACTAGTATTATTCTACAGATATATAAATCTATTATTATGAAAGGTACTTGACAACAGTTAGAGTTTGGAAAAAACCTTGTTTTTGAATGGTTGAGGAACTTTTATCTTTAAAAAAGTTTTCTGCTTCGCTTCATCCTTTTTTTGTATTGCGTATTTTGCGGAATATATATGTACAGCGCGTTGCAGAAATCACATTTAATTTTCATTTAAGGTTCATCACGTTCACAGCACCATTATTTTCTATAAATTAATTCATTACAATGAAAGATAAACCTCCATTATTACAATTAATCATTAATCTTTTATTAAATCTTAGTCAAGCCGAAACGCGTTAGTTTTTTTTCTTCTCTCTCTCTCCCTTTTTTACGTCTGTAACAAAAAAATGGAAAACGGACGTAAAAAAAGGTTTAGTTGTCTCATAGCTCTGACAATACGTGCCTAAATTACTAATATTAGATAAAAGAATGTCACTAAATGATTACATTTTTTTAACGTTTTATTGTCAAAACCTTATTTTTGTAAAAATACCTCAAGGTTAATTTTGATCTTATCGTAAAGGAAAATGAGATGTAACGTCAATCTGTTAATGCAATAAATATCGAAAAATATAGGAAAAAACAAAAGTTTTAAAATTCTTTGAAATATTTAATTATTGACCTACAAGAGAAAGATACCGTGCGGAAAATGTTTGATTGGTGTTATTAATTTTATTTATTAAATATCTGAAGAATCATTTAAAAATAAATTAATACATCTTATTGAAATTTTTCATTTTTTAAGAAAATGTTTTCGATTTAATAATATAAAGTCAATTAGAAAAATTAGAAGTTAGAGCACTGTTCCATTGTAAACATATTTCATTAGTTTTCAAAGGATGTTATGGATGTAGCAGCATACTATAAACAACAATCATTAAAAAAAAAAAAACTAAATTGTTGCCTTGGTAATGGTTATCTCTGGTAATAATCTTAAAATGATAGATAAAAAGCGTTTTTACAATGGATTATTCACTCGCTATTATTTCAAAATATTTCTAATATCTTAGATCTAAGTAATTGAAAGCAAATGTTAAATAATAAGAATTGAGTAATCAGAATCAAACATATTTTCAAAATATATAACTCTAATAAAAATTAAGCATAATTTTAAATCAAAGTTCAGTTTATACTATATATTTTCAAGCTAGGAATATTTTTGACAAGTTAGAAAATGGTAAAATGTATTTTCTGAAAGAAACCTAGGCGTTTGAACAATTTAAGAAATTCATTTACTGGAATTCAGTTTCTTTGAAGTAATTCGTATTTGATATTTTAAAGGAGAGAGAGAAAATGGTGGATTCGAAACTACAAGCTGTTATGCCCTTACAAAAGTGACAATAAATTGTGTCGAAGCTTGTGTTGGTAGAAAGCACACTAAAATATTGCTTGAAGAGACGGTAAAACTCTTATTGAAACAGGAAAGAAATATGGTAGCATTTTACTTCAGTTGCAACAGTTATTCGCATGGAACATTTAATAACAACTTATAGAAACTGTTTTCGGAAGCACAACTTGTACTTCCTATTTCCAATTTTATAAACACTCTTATAAATGCGATTTTCTTTTTCTATGTTTTAGACGTTGAACTTATGATATACTTCTTAAAATACTAGACTGGTGTTTAAATGTTTTAGCTTCACTGAAATAAATTATTATAAAAGCAGAAATTGACCTTTTTAATTTCACGAGCTTGTAAAACTGCTATCTTAAACGTTTTAAAACATATTATTTATGTGTATCCTTTAATTTAAAAAAATATATATACATGTTTTCTTTCCCTAATATTTTGAAATGGTATTACTAAAAATTAATAATTAGAATTCCTTTTGCTTGCATAACATTTGAGTATATATTTCCTCTCTAACTATGTAGCTTTTACCTCATACGCACTTTCTATGTGACAAATTAGAAATTAAAATTTTTTTGAATGCTTAGATTTGAATATTTATCAATATTTATACATTTATATTCCACATTCCTAAAAGGGCTTTGGACTCAGTTAATGTCTCCGATTTACATAAAAGTAAGAACAATAAAATATTAAAAATTATTTAAGAATTTCGATATGCTAAAATTGAAATTAGATTTACTGAGTATAAATTACTTGGAGAAAAAATTACTTCAGCAGCGTTGATATTAATAATGTTAGTGGGAATATTTAATAACGTAGTGAGTTTTAAAACATGCAAATGTTGTGGAGGCTGGAAACTAATATTCAGTTTACTGATAAAAAAAATCGTTGGAGACGTTTTACCTCCCAATTCAGATATATATATATATATATATATATATATATATATATATATATATCGAGAGAGAGAGAGAGAGAGAGAGCACATATTTGTTCCCGGGAATTAAAGCATTCATTCGTACTCTTTAGTCAAGTGTCAATATATTGCCCTCCCTCCAAGGAGTATTCACGATTTTTCGGGCATTTGCACGAGTCCCTAGACAAGATCGGGATTTTTCAGTACTTATATTATTTCATTTATAAATGTGAGTATAACTGCAAGAGATAATATTATCCTTTTTTAAAGGTTTCGAGAATATTATAAATCGTCTGTTATATTATTTACAATTTTTTTTCGTATATCAATGTGAAGGAATTAAATATTTCTTCGTTTGATATTGATATGGTATATATAAATTTTGAAATACAATATCTGTACTTGATTAGTAAAAAAGTTATCATATTCATTATATATTTCTTTTTCTGAAACAGAAAAAAGAATTAACTGATGTGTGTGTGGGGGGGGGGAATACTGTCTTGATTTCTAGTGCTACTGTATGATATTTGCATAAAAGAGCGATGATAATTTTCAATATTTAAAATAGGTCTTTCAGACTCATGCTGGGATGTTTGCTCTTATTTTTATTACTTAAGTTATTTTAATTTTATTTTATTCAGTTTGTTCTTCTTCGAACGATCTTACGTCCGTTCATTTCCCAAAGTAGACTTTTACAAATAAAACGTAACGAACTACGTTTAATAATTTTCATAAGTAAAGTGGTTCTCAAAAGTAATCAATGGAAGATTTATCGAAAGAGAGAATATAGAAACGAAGCGAGTTAATATTGTGAGCACACAAGAGTATGAGCATTATACTCTTTACTCTTCCTATTTTGGTGTGGCCGCAGTAGCCTAATGGTCATGGTTGCAGACTCGCGGTCGGCGTTTCTCGTCGAGTTGTAAGTTCGAGGCTTTATGCCCCAAGAGACCCGCCATGCAGCCGGGGCTGATGCATGTTAAACCTGTCAAGGCCCAAAGTCCTCCCGTTGGCGTGGTGTGCAAGTTAGGGGCGGGGAGGGTGCCAGCCAGGTGATGTCCTCGTCACTTGATCGAGGCTCATAATTTTGAGGTCTGTCTTCTGTAGTCCTCGCGTTGCTTCTAGTATGACGTTAATAAAATTAAACCAAACTTACTTTGATAACTGATGCTAAATTTAAATTGAGATACTTCGGGCTTGAATTACGATTATGAGTTCATTCGAGAATTTATTTTCTCTTTTAACTTCCCTTCATTTCTCCCATTTGTGTTCAGTTTTTTATTTGTTACCTCACAAGTAGAGATTATTTTTTATGCTTCTGAAACTGGAAGTGTGTTATATAGTTGATGAAATAGAATGAACTATTTAGTTCTTGAGTTTGGTAATTTGATTTTTAAAAACCTTGTAACTTTTTCAAATAACAGTCCGACTGTACAATACCATAAACCTACCAAAATTGCATTTGTGACATCTTCACCTTTAAATATTTATGTGAGAAATCATTTTCTTGTGTAAAATCTAATAAAAACCGAAAAACTAAATTATATTACCGACAATTTTGAATTGAAAGAAACAACTGAATTAAAACCGTGAAGTTATTTGTAGGATTTTTCTTCATTTTTAACACACGTGTGTGTATTCAATATTACAATTCCTCATAATTAATCTGTAAAAGTTTCTAATTTTTTTTAAAAAAATAGTTATGATTCTTGTATAATTTTGAAATTTACATGAGGGACACATTTGGTCCTTTCTTCTAAAAAATTATTTGTACATAAAACTTATTAGCTAAAATATAGATCTAAAGAATTGGTTACATATAAATAATTATTGATTACATTTATTGTAAATTATCTAGAAGTACATATAGCCTTATTAATCTGAAAATAAGTTCCATACCTTTCGAAAACATTTTATTTTCATGGGCATGCTCTGATGCATATGAGTGTTTCTCATAATCATAAAGTACAATATTGATGCCACTAAAATGATTTGAAGATTAATCATTACATTGGAATAGATGTTTAGTAGAAATTAGAAACTGATTATCAGAAAAAAATAATGACATTCTCCTGAATTATAAGTTACATAAATTTTTATCAATGGAATTACTGGTGTTATTCAGTTACTGGAAGCTGTAAAAATAATGAATACCAATCACAGAGAGCTTAGAGAAAAATTTGAAAAATTGTGTGATTCAATGAATTTTCTTTAAAAGAAAGCTTATAATTTTTAAAGAACTTACCTTTCCTCCTAAATAATTAGTAATATAAATTTATTTTTCTGTATGTATTGGAGGAAAAAAATAAACCTGAGAGAATAAAGTTTGTAATTAGATTTGTTGAGTCTTATTAGCGAACGGATTTAACGAGTTTTAATTAGACCTTAATAAAGAATATAACAAAAGAAATTATTTGCTATCAATGTTGCCTATTAGGAGAGTTGTGCTGCTATTATCTTGTTTCCCTCAAATCTAGCGATGTATTGAAGAAAAATATTAAGCTCAGATAAATCATTATTTTTTAATTGTTTTGATCCATTATAAATAATCTAATTTACCATTTGAAGTAACTTTTTTCTTCGTAAACAAATTATTTAAATATTTGAGATGTAAACTCTTTTTCATTTGCTCTGAACTTTTTTCACTTAAAGCTAAAATATCTAAATTTATTATTTGCTTACTATTTGCAGCTTATTATTAAAAAAAGGGGGGGAATTTCTAATGTAAATTATCCTCTAGTACAGTTATAAACTTTACATTTTGAAATATTGTCTTGTATAAATGGAATTATTTTTGATGAATTCATCTCATGTAGAATCTTACGCAAGTCTAACATGTAAGAACATACAAAAATTTCAGAATTTCAAAACACTCACTTCGTGGGCCCAGATGCATACAGCGTAAATGCTACAGTTGACAATAACACTATTTCCCATCACACAGGAGATTTAAGAGCCTGTCACCTTCTCCTCTTTGCACTTTTCAGCGTATCTTTCGCAATGTGTCAAAAAAACACAAATCATAATCTATGGAGTCAAAAGAATGACAGGAGCATAGGCCAAGAAAACATCGAAGTGGCATATAGTATTTTCGAAAAATGTTAAAATACACAGAACATTTCTTCTAACGTGAAGTTTTAAAACCTTGGTATTCTTTATATCGAATATTTCTGACTAAAAATTCCACTGAAGAAATTTTGATAAATGCAGTACTTTGCTTCAGATGCATCATAAATTTCTGGAATAGTTTCCGGTCTATTGCTTTGGAAACTGAAAAGTAGAGTATGAGATTGTGGTGGAACATGAAAGATGTTTCAAACTTTTGGCCAAGGTATCAAAAATATAGTTTTACGCGTACATGCTTTTAAATGAGATGAGCAGTTTCGACATCTTTTAATGATGTCATAGAATATAAAAGGGTAGTTAAGCACTTAACTAGAAAAAATTTAATGGGCCTTCTGTGGGATTATGAGTGGATCAACAGTAGCATAATTTATTAAGGAACAGTGAATTTATATTATATGTAAAAACATACACGCATGCCCTCACACACGCCCGTACACGCACGCACACATATTCTTATTTCAGCTAGAAATTTTTGATACAATCTTGAAACCTTTCTATCGTGGGGTCTATTTTTACAATAATTTAAATGAATTGAACTATCAAATCATGACGTATATTGTATGAAATAAGAGTACATTTGTAGTCGAAAGAGAAAGAGAGAGATCTTTTCCGTCTCAAATCTAAAATATACCAGTTAGTTTTTGCCGAATTAACAATTGTTTGGTTTGGTTTACTGCGAACTATGGTAACTCAATGGATTTGGTCGGTGTTCCATGACCGGCTGTGTTAAAATGAAGACACGGGTTTGAGTTTTAGTTCATCAAAGACAATAATGATACACATTGTATTATGAAATATGTTGAACATTACTTTCAACTGATCCTTGAAGTCTTTACAAGGCTCACTGAGAAAGTTAGGAGAGGTAGGTGCCAACAAAGGCTTCTGAGAGAAGATCAAAATTTTGAACTCTTTGCCAATTATTCTCTTATAGGTCTTAACGTTGATTTTCAAACCTACCAGCTAATATTATGAATAGCTCGATTTTACAGAGAAATGCAAAATTCTTTCTATGTTGTTTAACTACTCTATTACTCATGTTTTAAATTTGGTTAGAGGAAGAGCACTAGAAAATCTTTAAATTCAAAGGAATACAATCTTGAATTTAAGATTTTTTTTTTTCTAAATCAAGACAGCCCTATTTAAATTTAACAGAAAAATTCAATGATCAGATGTTTAAAAAACTACACACTCAACAATTCGGGTACAGTCATGGAAATACTTCACAAAAATCATCCATTGCAGTGATATTTCTCATCAGTGTTAATGGCCACGGTAGTCTAATGATCATGGTCGCGAACTCGCGCTCGGGGTTGTTTCTTCTAGTCTTGATGCCACTAAGAACCCACCATGTAGAGTTGATGCACATTAAATCTGTCGAGGCTGTAAGTTTTCCGAAGGCTTTGTGTGGAAATTTAGAGAGAGAAGTGTCAGCTCGAGTGTCATCCTCGTCACTCGACCGAGATTCAAAATTATGAGGTCCATAGCAAATAGCCCTCGTGTTGCTTCTAAATGTAACGTTAATAAACATTTAATCAAACAGTCATTAGTGATAAATTTAATTTAAAGAAGTAATTTTTAATTTCAAAATGTTCCTGAACTTGCTGCTGGTAAGATAATTTTTGCCCCTCTTCATTAGACTTCATACGGTCAAGAGAGCAGACTGATTCAGTTGGCGAACTTTATTGCTGGTTTTATGTAAATCGAGCCACGAGTTCAAGCCTTGATACCACTTAAGACAGTATTACTTGGGAAAATGTACAAGCCAGCAAATTACATATAACAGGGATTCAAAGGCTACACGTGGTGTGGACTGATTGATTGTTTATTCAAGTCGCATTGAGAAGCAACACAACAAATATCGTAATTTTGAGTCCAGAACAAATAACGAGGATGATTCCTCCAAACTTCCGCTCCACGTTAACTGGAAGATTTGAGATCTCGACAGATTTAACTTGTATTAGCAATGAAACTAAACACTACACGGCGGGACTTTAGTAATATCAGGCCTCGAACCCACGATTCGATTAAACAATGCCATCCGCAAGTTTGAAGCTATGATCACTAGGTTATACCACAGTCGCAAAGTTTGCGACCGTTTGCGAAATGGAAGTAAGGAGAATGAGGAGTTAATTGTAGAATCATCCCCGTCATGTGACTGTGGTAAAAGAATTGCAAAAATTGTGAAGTCTGTCGCCAACTTGTCACTCCCGATCAAAATTAGTTCATTAAATAAGTCCATCCTCAGCTTCATGTTCTTCATTCTTTTGTTGCAAGAACTGAAAATTTGGTTATTTTTTGAACTGCAAACGTTTATTTACAAAAGCATAATTAAATGAAGAAGTTCTCCAAAAATTTAATTTTTTCTGGTTTATTTTCTGATTCAGCATCTTCAAGATTGGTATAATTTTCCCTTCAGAATTTAAATTTATCTTCTAAATATTTTGAAGAATAAAAATTTCCATCCAGAATTATTTCTGAATATATATATATATATATATATATATATATATATATATATGTGTGTGTGTGTGTGTGTGTGTGTGTTTTAGTTAATTAATCTCCGAGCATTAGTATGATTTATGAACTAAGCAAGTATTCTTAGCTCTACCTATCATCTGAAAAAAAATTCAAAATTTCAGTAAAATCGAATTCAAGAACTTACTACGCATCTCAGGTAAAATGGTGCTACTCGATGATGTTACCAAATGATATATAAATGAATGTGATATGTTATATCATTTACATTTACTGCGATTTAACGCATTTAAGTAATTTATTTATACTAGTAAGAAAACAAACTTAAGCTAATATTGCTTAATATGTTTCACCTTCAATGTTACGTAGTAGGAATGTTTCAAAAGTCAAAGGAACTCTGATACATATTTAGAACATTCATCACTATAGGGAATGCAATTTAGGTTTGAAAATATTTTGAGAGTTACACTTAACATTATCAAAAGACGCCTTGTGCATTACTTATCCTAGAATTAACAGCTGAGATTTCAGTTTACTCCAAACCATGTTTCGCGACAGAACTAAAAGGTCTCACAATAACATATATAATAGAAATTTTCAATATTTCTAAGAAGAAATATATGTGTCAATATCCTGCTGGATCTCTCTCTCTCTCTATATATAATCATATATTTCCTGTAGGTGTCTTTAACCAATTACTTTATGTAGGTGTACCCGCGATAGATCAAAAATATGTCTTTATTAAATATGGAACTCTTTACAGCGGATCAACAATGCGATGAGGTGATATTGCTATCCAAGATACTGCGTTCAGATCTTTTTGAATGCTTTTTAATGGATTCCAATAGATTACAAAAACACATCGGGGGAGATATATACTTTATAAAGAACGAATTTATATTGAGCTTCATACTTACTTCAACAGATGGCGACTGCGTCGAAAACAACGATTCACGCTGATCAACTCACTACATACAACTCAACCAAACTCAATTGTATATACAACTTTCATAATATGCTTCTATGTAAGTGAAATATCTCATAATATGCTAAAATTTCACAGGTAGCCTGCCTCTTTGTCTTAACTATTATATTCGAAACAATGAATTTAAAAGCGGGTATGCATAGAAATCATTTGTTATTTAATTGAGATCCGGAAATCTCTCATTTATTTGAAAATTTGTGATGATTTTAAATGATGTATATAATGTTGATAAATGCATGCATTATAAAATATATTTAAATATCACTTAGTATTTTAGTTTGCAAACAAAATTAGACAACAGGAAAGAGAATAAAAGATGCCAAAAATTGCCGTAAGAAAGTACAATCTCTTCTTAAAAGTACACAATATTTTATACATTACATACCTTTAAATTACAATTTAATTTAACTAATTTAAAATGGCTTACATTTATACACACAAAATGGCTCACAATTACAGGCTCGTATTTTAATTTAATTAAATTAAAATGTGAGCCTGTAATTAAGGTGGCTGTAAATTTACTCCAGTGTTCAAAATCGTAAGACTTTATTGAATAGTTTAACATTTAACGAGCTTATTTCCTAGGGTTATTGTATATTATTTAAAATAAAAATTACAACAATTATTTTTAAGCATCATCACTAATATGAGGAATTCTAGTGAAAATTTTATCTCAAAATTTTATTCAGTTCGCGTGAAACAAGAACATCTCAAAATGGAAACTTTCCTAAAGAAGAGAGAGAAAATTGATTAAAAATTGAATTAAAAAATATCATCTCAAAAACAGGAAATATTATTTATTGGACACTTAGGCATTTATTAAGAATATGTTTGCAATTTATATTTTACATTTAGAAATTAAAATAACTGTGTCTATTTAAATGGTGAAAACTTAAGGATTTCTAATATTGCTTGAGTATTTTTTCCTTTAAATTTGTTTTTCATTAATTTTTACTTTATTTGATGTATTTGAGGTACATTTGATTTTAAATTCTTTATATACATATAATCATATTTGCTCATTCAATGAATAATTTTTTCTAAATTGCAAAACAGTGCTTGCTGTGACATTTTAAGATGCTTATGGTTAAGACTTAAAAACTTTTACCAATTTTTCTTTTAGCTTATTTAGTTAGTAATCATATATCTTTCATGTTTACAATTGGTGAATTTCTTCTCTAGTTTTTCTTCTTATTCTTCAATATCTACTAAGTAAAATAATATATAATTGCAAAATTTGAACTTTTAAGTAGTTCATTCTCCAAACTGATGACTGAGTAGTCGTAGACGCAATCACATAGTTGAGTTTGTTGCAGTCAACTTGTGAGTTCGAGTCCTGGTGCCTCTAAAGACCCGTCTTGTGCCGAGGCTGATGCACTTAACAGCTGTCGGTACTTAATATACGCGTTGGAGAGGTGTGGAAGTTAGGACTGGATGGTGCCTGCTCAGGAGTCGCCTGCTTCACTTAATCGTGGATTAAAATTACAACGAGGTCCGTCGCCTATAACACCCGTGTGGCTATTAAGTGTGACGTTAATACAAAATTATTCTCTTATTTAATAAATTTCATGTGGACTTTAAAATCATAAAATGTGTGTTTCTGAAAAGTACACTATCACCCTAAAATACTTCTTTTTATACGTTTATTGATAGAGATATAGATTAAATCTTAGTAAATAACTCTTTAGTCTGCACCTTGTTCGAATAACATAGATAAATTCCTCAAAATAAGGTTGTGGAAGCATAAACTAGTCTTAGACGCATATTATTCCTTGATCACATAGTATAAACATATAATTACATTTTTATTTTCTTGAACAGGATGGTATTCTCTGGATTTACTTAAGAGTACTTTTATTGTGTATAAAGACAAAAATATATAGGTAAATATTTATTTGTAAGAAATTAACTGAGACTTAAATTTTTGAATAATACAAAATGTACTATCTGTATATTTTAACTTGTTATAATAATAATTACTAAATTTTAATTAATTTTAATTGTAAGAATATTATTAATTAAATTACAGTATTAATTAAATTCTGATTAGAAAATGTTTGAATGTAACTATTTTGTTTATAATTATGTACCCTCATTAACCTGCTGAGTCAATGAACTCTTTATTATTAAATTTTTTGTTGTTGTTGAAAGTCTTTCTTCAAAATTATTATCAAGTTTAAATTTCAACTAAAAAATTCTTTCAATTCATATATATAAATGTTTTTTTTGTGCTAAATAAACAGTAATCGAATATGGAAATAATTTTAGTTGTGAAGGTTATAACACAAATAACTTCGAGCTTTTTCAATAAAGTAATGGAAACTAACGACGAGAGGTAAGAAGAAAACCGATACATTACCATACATTTTTTGTAAGTAAAAGCCACAAACTTATATTTTTAACGAAAATTTTCTAAGTTTGATGTTTTAATAACAATTTTTTAAAACTGTTGAATTGAATTTTTCTTGCATTTTCTATATGACTCTTAAATTGTAAGAAAAAGGTATGAAACATATTTACGAAAGTATAATATAGGTCAAGTAGTTAATTTTAACAATTTAACACAAATGATGTAAATTGTGGACATAGTTTTTTCAGACGTGTATATTTTAGAAAATATAATTATATTTATAAGAATTGTGTGTCCACGTTTATATATGAAACCACTTTGGTGGATCCACTGTGAATCCAAAGAAGATATATAATAACTGCAGCTTGAGTGCAATATAAAAATCTTCGGGAATCTGCATCAAATGTGTAACACCTTCCAGTGATTCCTTAGTCGTCCAATACAGAGAGAAAAATTAAAATGGTATCGTAAATATGTCGATTGAATTGCTTTATATTGGTCCAGATTTGCCATGGAATTAGATGATAAGTGTATAAAGATCAGGAGAAAAAGGATATACTGAATAAGGTCAAAATATAATCGAATATCACACATTCAGAGAAAACAGCGTCGTGGTGTGGGCTGGAATTTCAATGGGCTAGTTCATCGAGATGTACATCCTTAAAGGCAGTTCTGTGATGGTTTCGTGGTATAAGGATAAAATTCTAAATTTTATTGTGAAAATTTACGATGCAACAGTTAGGTCTGATTACCTTATTATGATGATAATGCCCGTTCACATAGAACCAACATCGTTGAAGAGTATATGGATAATAAGGATGTTTCTCGTATGGAGTGTCTGGCGTACTTCCCTGACCTTAATTCCCAAAACATTCTTTGGGATACCTCGAGCATGTTACTTGTATACGTTGGATTCCACTAGAAAAATTTCCTTCCTTCCATTCTCAGACAGTTACCTTTGGAATTGTCATTACTTGGATATGCGATAATTAACCACCTCATTGAAAGCAGGAACAATTACTGTGAAGTTTGTGTGAAGGTCAGAGGTGGTAACATATCTTATTATTATGTAAGTTTTTTCATTATTATTTTGCTTTAAGCATCAGTTAGTTGATGAGTCAAATGACTTAAAAGTTTAATATTTTTTTTTTCATTTTTGTGCATATTTCTTTTCTTAAATGCATAAGCACATATTCTGCCATTATACGCAATTTTGTGTTAATCAAAGCTTTACACTTCCTTCTTTATTGATTTTACCGTCGCTTCCCTAACATTTGGAAGCTAGTATATGAAAAGCAAGAAACTATACGGGATGTTTACTATTTTTTTTTCCTTTCCAGCTGTCTCTCACTCCTTTATTTCTTCGTCTGGAATTAATTTCTTGATGGGATTCATGAACGCATTCTACCACGACTCCCGGAAATACAAGGCTCGAATGATTGTCCGTTATCTCTTTGTAAAGAGCTCCTTCCGGCCATATTAAAGTCTTGTCCATATTGATAGAGCTCTTTTTATTTTTATCTTTCTTACATGTCATGACTATCGGGTTTTGTCTTCTTTTGTTTCGTCAACTTTTTTCAGAATCTTTCAATTAGCATTTGAGAATAGATTTTTAATTATTATGACTTAGTACAGATGAGTAAGTTATTTAACTACTTAATTTGAGACTTTATCTTAAGAATTTTTTGATTCTATTTTTTTCAAACTTGATTAATCTTCTAAATACTGAGTTAGCTTAGTGATGAAATTTTTAATAAGTTCTTTTAATTCAAAACTTTATTTTGTGATCCAAAATTTTGTGATTTAACTTTATCGAAATCTGATTAATTCATTGGGTGTGGAGTTCATAATTTAATTTATTTTGCCTAAATGACGTAATAAATTAATTTTCATTTGCTTAATTTCTCAAAGTCGAGTTGATTCTACGATTTAATCAACAATTAATTTTATTGTTTACCAATTAAATTTCTTTAATAAATTAATTCCTTGCTTTAGTATTAATTTATTTTGAATTTCTTTTCGTCCTTTTAGAATAGGAATCAAGATTGTGTAAAAAAAACCTACATGTTGTCAAAGCGGGACTCCCTTCATTAAGTTAATTCAAATTTCAAATTACTCTTTTAATGATTAATGAACGATTTCAGATTTGGAAGATTTAATGAAGGCTTTAATTATTATTGATTTAGTTTTAAACTTGAATTCAAGTTGGTTTAGCGTTCCAAAATGACTTAAATTTCTCAAATTATTGAGTTAATTTTTTTATCAAGTCTCTCTCTCTCTCTGTATATATATATATATATATATATATATATATATATATATATATATATTAACTATGTTTTTTGTATGTACAGAAGAATCATATATTTAGAACTTTTTTTTCCTTATTTTTTCGAGGGAGGAGTTCCTGTGTTTAATTGTGTTATTATTACCTTCTAAAAATATTGGAAATTAGTACATTTTTTACATAATGCCCTGATAGGCGGGTTGACACCCACTTTTTTTCCTCGACGCAATGGGATGGGTTTTTTTTCGGAGTAGGGAGAGGTAATATCTCTAAGTCCTTAGTTGGTGAGCTCAGTATCCTTGGGTAAGTCGTAAAGCCTGAGTGGTAATTGTTCAAAAGCAGAGTTGCAATTGTTCATAAGTTCATAAGCAGAGTTATACAGAAGAAAACATGATACTCGTCATCAGTCATTTTGTTTTAATAAAATGAGCTTTTGAGATATATTTATTTTGTCTTTCTGTAATTAGGATATCAAACTCTTTCTGTAAAATTAATAACTAATTTTTTGAGGAATTTAATCACAAAAATTAGTTTTATGTTATTTAATCCAATTGCAAAACTTAAATAACTGAAGATTCAATAATATTACAAATATTTATATTAATGCATCCGTTTTCTCTTCCTCATAGGGCTGAGGTGCATAGAACAGGTTGCTTTTTAAAATAATAATTATAGTGCTTTTTCTCTAAAAGTAAAAAAATATTAAATAAATTAAAAAAAAAAAAAACGGAGATGAAAGTAAGATGAGATTAAATGAAAGTGAATAAAAGTTTGCTATAAAAATGAATATTATATTGCTGTAGACCAGAGTTTCCCGACGTAGGACCATACCCCACAGGGGGCAAATAGATTGTCAAGAAAGGCAATTCGAAAACAAACTCGTTCAGAGTTTAAGTTGACCGTATGGCAACTCTCAGTCGCTACTCAAGTTGGGTAAGCCTCCAGTATATGTAACATCTGTCCACCCTTTTAGTAGCTGTGATTTCATTGTTAAACGCAAGTTGAACAACTGGCTATATAGGACCGACACTAAGCTTTTCGCGCTATTTGTTCTGATTGGTACGAAATGTTTAGTGCCGGAATCTCAGTTTCATTCACCGTTCAATTAATTTAACATTCACCGTTGGCGTTAATTTAAAATAAGCGACCGTTAAATGGTTGTAAAAGTCTCGTTGTCTTAAAAAAATATATATAGTGTAAATATAAGTGATAAATAAACGGTATGTGACTTCAGTTAGTAATTTTTATTAATTTCAGATCTAGAAGCATTGTTTTCCAGAAAAATAAGAGAAACGAAAAAGTGCTTTTCCACTGTGGTGTAAATGTGACATACGTATTTAAACAGGCATTTTTAGTCTACGTTTATTCCAGTTCACATATTATTTTTCAAGTTTTTGGATTATTTTACATTTCTTTATTTCAGCCCATAGTGAAATGAATGGTGTAAGCAAGAAAACAATTCTTTGGTATTCGGAGGAATTCTTAAAATTTTGTTTCGCAACCATTGTCTACGATGAGCGGTCAGTTTATAGTCTTTTGTTCCAACAATGCTCGACCTATGAATCAATGAAACGAGGTCGTATTGAGGCACATTTAAAGGCGAAACATTGCACTAATAATTAATTCAGATTTGAATTACTTTCAAACTTTAAAGAAAAATTTAAATTTGAATTACTTTTTATTTTATTTTGAAAAAATATTAACATTAAAGTCTCTTTTTACTGATCAAAATATAACTGTCAATCCTACTCTTGAGACTAGTTATCAAACTTCATTACTCATCACTAAATCTGGGGAAAGTCATACTATGAGAGGAATTTAATCAATCCATCAAATATCAGAATTTCTTGAAACGGTTCTGGAAAAAGATGACAAAGACGTTAAAGCTATGCCACTAAGTAACAGAAGAATAGAACTGTTAGCAGAAGAATAGCTAAAATGAGTGAAGATATTGAAAAAAAAACTTGTTAAAAAGTTGACATCAAGAAAATGGATGAATGGATAAATAAATGAATCAACTTTGAGAGATAGCAAGGCCGTACTTGTAACTTACGTAAGATATATAGATAAAGGTGATTTTGCTGAAGAAATGTTGCTCTGTAAATTATTAGAAAGCACCACTACTTCCAAAGACACACACACACACACACATATATATATATATACATACATACATATATATATACATACACACACACACATATATATATATATACATATATACATACATACATACATATATATATATATATATATATATATATATATATATATATATATATACTTCTAAGTAGCTAAAAAACTACTTAGATGTCAATAATATACCATTGTAAAATATAACATCTTGTTTTGCAGATGGCACTTCTAATATGAAGGTTAATAAAAATAGTTTCTTAAAAATGATGAAAGGTGAGAATCCAGAAACGCAATTGCACATTATGTTATTCACAGAGGAAACCTGGTAGCTAAAAACATTTTGCCTGTTCTAAATGAAGTACTGAATTCCATTATAAAGTTTATCAATGCTATTATAGCTAATGCTAAATGTGAACGTGTTTTCAAATTATTTCATAAAGAACAAAATGACGACAATGTGAGACTTATACTTCACATCAAGGTAAAATGGCTTTCGAAAAGGAACTACTTGAAAAGATTTATGGAACTATTTGATATTTTTTGGAATTTTTGGAGTGCCTATTGTGAGTGGATTTATCTGATATTTTAAACATGCAGTGTAAAGAACTCGCAGAAATATAAAATGATGAGTCAATTCAAACGTTATTTAATTATAAAAGAAGCGATGGTATGTCTTTGTGAGGAAACCGAAATTAAATTTCCAAACACAACCAAATGTGCAAGAGTATTATTGTTATATTCATATATAGCTGAATCTTCATATTTAGCTGAATGCGACTTTAGTACCATAAATGATTTACCTTTAAATAGAAACCGTCTGGATGAAACAAAACAGGGAGATTTGAGACTGAAATTAATTAAATTGGAACCTGACATAAAATCTCTTTGCAGCAAACACCAAATCAGAAGGATCTCGTTAAATTTATGTAATAAATAATTACTAATAATTAAAATAACATAAAAATATTTCATAACAATTATTTTGTAATTAAATTTAAGTTCTCCCTTATGTGTTTTGAAAATTTACTTTTTCTTCCCAAAAATTTACTAAAAAATTTTTAGTGAACATTTCAATTTTTGATTATTAAAAATTATGATTATGTTGGGGGTGCATAAGAATTTTAGAAAGGCTTAGGTAGAGCATGGTATAAAAAAGGTTGGGAAAAACTGCTGTTGACGTGAAGAATCTACACGTTAATAATTTCTTTTGACGTTAATATTTTTTTGTATTGTTACTTATTATATTATGATTTCCTATTTAAAGATTGGTTACAAAGCCTTTGAGATTAACTTTTGGAAAATTTGGCTTAAGTTATCGATAATCTTTTTTTAACAATAGTAATTGAATAATAAATTTATTATTACAAAAAATTAGCAGTTTAAGTACATTTTCTTATTTATGACACAACGAACACACTGCAAAAGCATCTAAGAACTCTTCCTTTTCAAGCGCATTTATTACCGATTATATTGCGAAATGCTTCTGAATGCAAATATTTAAGAAATCTGTCTTCGCATTTGGTGTATTATTTTTGAACTACAATATAAGTGTACATCATTCCATTGAAGACTTCTATTTGAGAGTGAATTAATTTTCTCTTGACAAATTTTGAAATAAATGTCTGATAATCGGTATAAGCTAATTCTGTGTCATATGCTAAGTAAAGTTCACATACACTGCGAAAAAAGGGTATTCAAAATCGAGTACAAAGTACTCATTTTTGAAAATTTCACATACTCAAAATGGCTCCGATGCAACGTATTCAAATTTAAGACTCGGACGTACTCATTTTTAGTAACATGTACATTACTCAAAATGGCTCCGATGCAACGTATTCAAATTTAAGACTCGGACGTACTCATTTTTAGTAACATGTACATACTCAAAATGGAAACTTCACACACTCATTTTTGAAGATATTTCTGTTTCAAATATGAGTATAGAATAGAAAAAACGAGTGTCATATATTAATTTGTGAATCTGTTACTGTATCAAATATGAGTATCAAACAATAAAGTGAGTATGTTTTGCATTTATTTTCGATATTGTTGCTGTATCGAATATGAATTTTAAACAGAAAAATATATAAATAAACTTTAATTTTAAGGGACTTAAATAAGTGCTCCTTTATTTGCAAGTATCATTCTCTTCATCTTACATGTTATTTAACATACATTTTATGAAATTTTGTTACTAAACTTCGAATCAAAATTCTTACATTTACAGTGTGTAACAAAACTGTTACTTTCAGAAACCAAAATGCAACTGTTATGTGATCGTAAACTGTACTTTGAACTTATATCTCAAATTTAAATCAATTCGAGTGGTTTAATAAATCTTTAATTAACGAAAATAGATTCGATTCAAGAGTTAAATTCTTTTCAAAACAAATATATAAGAAGCAATTCAGTTCATTAAAAATTATATTTGTGTTTTTAAAAGCACTATATAGTTTTATTAAAATGTATAGTTTATTTACAATACATGCAGAAAATTAAGCTTCATTTAAAGTTCAGTCATTTAAACAAAGGTATTGCAAATATCTGGGAAACATTATGATGAATATTAGATTTTCCATAGTTAAAAACTTAGTGTACAGCATTTTTTTCTCATCTAATATATATATATATATATATATATATATATATATATATATATATATATTTCCTATTGAATTAACATCATAACAAAGCTAATACCTAAAATTAATGATTTGCTGTACGCAGAAAAAATAAAACCAAATCATATTTTTGAAACATTTATTCTGAATATCATACAAATACATATCAGACATTTAAAAATAAAACATTCACAATTTTGAAACAAGAATATCAAAAAAATATAACTTCTTAACTCCTACAGATTAACTCCTACAGGTCATTTTAAAAATCACTTATAAGCACTTCTATCTAATCTATACTATAGTCCAACTCCATCCCCATTCATACAACATAGCTTATGTTTTAATGTAGCATACAATGAGATACCATTTAAATATATCAAGTTCTAATATGTAAGGGTAAACAAGCAGATTTTTTACTTCTTTCAAATCAACAACATTTTGTTAAGTTACTAAATATGAGTGAAAATGCTTTTCAAACAGTGCTGTTTCAAATAAATATGTTATTTATGCATCGTTATTATGTAGACAATTCTTTAATTTCTACACAACCAATTAAAATAGCTATAATTTTGGAATATACTGTACCATTATAGTATAAACTATTACTGCTTAAGAATATCTGCATGGTCTGTTAAACCATCCATAATACATAGCAGAATTTGCTGCTTTGAATTATGAACTTGGACACAATTAGATCCAAAACATTTGTTATGCAAGGAATTTTAAAGTTTTTTTTTTAACACATGTGCCATTTTTAATTGGTGCTAGTGGATTTCAAATTTACTTGGGTAGAGCTTGTATCCTTATGATTATAAAAAATATCAGTTTAACAAAACTTTTTTTATAAATACCACAAGTGTTTTCAATTAAAGCGAAGCAGTATGGTCATATGAAAGCATATCTTTTTTGCATTACGTATTATACAATAACATAAAACTAATTTAAACAATATGGATCAGTTCATAATTAAGACAAAATATCTATTATGCATTAGTTCGTAATACATTTAATTTTTATACATAATGTCGCATATTGTATAGAAATTTTGGAATATAAAATAATAAAAAGTATTGAAACTGATTAACATGTTTCATTTTGCAATTAATTTTGTTCATTTTGTAATTTCTGATCTAAAAAGCATTATAAAATTTACATGAAATTACTCTCTTAGAAAGATTAATTGCCTACAAAAATCTTTTGTAAACTTGCCTATTTCAAGACATGCAAGCCATTTTAAAATTAAATATAAAAATAAAACTAAAACTATTTCAAATTGAAAAACACTACCTTTAATATTTGTCTATAAAAAAGTACTGTTGGGGCAAAAATATATTTCATGGAGAAATTAGGGTTAATGGTTAGCCACCTTTAAAAGCAGAATTTTAAATTATGTGATTTTAGCACTTAGATATGCGTCATGATATACATAAACGTTTTCAATTTGTTTTGACCTATATTATGTTCTACTGCAACATCCACTGCCATAATGTTTTAGTGTTTGCACATGTTGCTTAAAATTGAATTCGTTTTTTACTTGAATGAATCAAATAGTATAACTTATTAGGCACATAAGTAAATTGCGTAAAACTTAAAATACTATTATTTTTAAATAATCTGCCAAAATAAGGTGAACATTTGTTACATTTACCATATAATTAAATTTATAGTAAATCATACTTAGCAAAAAAAATTAATAATTTTACCAACATATATGTCAACCAAAACAAATCCTTGAGGCATGCATTAACATCGAGTTTCTCTATGTGTTAGTATTTTACATCTTGTACTTCAATTTTATTTCGATTAATATATTTAATAAAAACATATTTCTCACATTATTCAATTATTTACATTCGGTAGGAAATAATCTGAGTATATTTTTATATATCTATCGACTTATTCTCGTTCAATTGTGTTGTTAAAATGTCTCTTAGTAAGATTATTTAAACTTGCTTCTGGCATTTGTTTGTATACTTCGATATAAGCCTTAAATTATTTTCGGCTTTAAGCAGATGTATTTTTGAAATGTTAACGGCCATTTCAGCTTTTTGTTTGGATTAAGCTAATTTTGTATTTCAAATTATTTCATGTTTTAATATTGTTACGTATCATTAGATCATCGGTTGATTATAACAAGTTAAAATAAATATTTATTCTAGTTTTGTAATTATTCTAAATCCTCTGAAAAATACATGTGAATAGTTAAAGTGTAATTCAGCTCTTCTGAATTATAGTATCTTTTATACATAAACACTTTATATTTATCAGGATGATTCTGCTTAAAAAATAAAGCAATATTGGATTAAACTATTTTCTCTTTTAATCAAGAAACATAATTAAGCTGTAACAGTTATAAAACAATTTATGATTTAAACAGATACAGTTTTGTACCTTGAATTAAAGTTTTTCTTTAAATATGTTTTGCAAAAAAAATTAATTAATTTAATCATAAGTTGATTATAATATTTCAAAAAGGAATCAACAGTATTTAAGAAAACCATATGTGAATATGTAAATTAAAATTTAATAATAGCTAGCATTAGTTATTTTTTCTTTTTCTCAAAGTAATATTTATTAATCAAATACAATTTTTACTTATATGTTTTAAAATAAAATAAAGTGCAGAAAAAACTCTGACTATTGTGAATAACAAGACACATTCCAAAACTTATATTAGTGATTATCTGATTTTTAAATATATGTATAAAATGTTAATTTTAAAAATTATATTTCAATAGAAATGATACAGTCGGGGGTAAAAAAACAGAGTTTTGAGGAAATGGAAAATTTTACATTCTATAAATCTTGAGTACTGCTTACAATCTGTTACGTTGCCTTGTCGTGCAAATGTGATTCTTGTTTCTTCCAGCCAACACCGCAAACTCGGTTTTACTTTATAATTATCTTGGCACAAGCATATTTTTGAAAAACATTAACTTTAAGAAGTACATGAATAAAGTGGTTAAATTGTAAATAAAAATACAAATATTAACAAATAAGAGGGCTAGATAATATGCTCGACCTTGTTCTATGTGAATATTTGTAAGCGGTTTTACTATTTAATGAATTATACATAACTTAATTGTATGTGTCATGTATCGAATACAAAAGAAATTGTTTTATTTATTCTGTGTGCATGGATGTTGGAGTTCATAGTTACATAGAATAAAATCTGAATATACTGCACCAAATATTTATTTAAAGTTTTGCAACATTTTTGGGCCACATTATAAAAAAGAAATCAAGATATGAAATGTCTGTGTTTAAACCGTAATTATATGGAATAAAATTTTAAACTACAAAACGAACAAGTAGTGGTTCCTTATCCCAAATCATATGAGTTTAAAACAGATAACTTAAAAAATGTAAGACAATAGTGATGAAACACAAGACAATCACTTATAATATGATGAACAGTATTTGGGGCATAACAGAAAGGATGCCTGATTAGATTGTGAAAATTTGGTTCCATAATATACATTAAATTTGAGTTAAAATTAAAACTATGTTCTTAAAAAATATGTATTCTTAAATATTTTACTCCTGTCATAAAGCATCTGAAATTTACTTAAATTCATTACAGAATAATCTGGAATAAAGCTATTTGTGTCAACATTTTATTCTGTGTGAACAATTTCTTATTTTAAAGTACCAAAATGTTATTCTATAAAATATTCTGAACATCATGCACAAATATTCACATGTATGAAAATAGTTTTCAACACTGATCTGTACGAGTTAAAGTCAAGAAGTTTCTAAAGATACGATTACAATGTAATATTATAGATAGTCTTCAACACACAAATAATTACTCATAAGAAAATCATTATCTAAACTGGTCAATAACATTTCTTGAAACATAATAGAATCATTCTGAATATTTTTTTCCAATATATACTTTCAAAAATGCAATGTTTTAAAAACATTTAGTATTTTCAAATTAATAATCCATTCAAATTCGAAAATTCTCAATATTATACATTAACATTACCAAAATATTTCATATTTTTCTAGTTGCCAAGAATTACGCTAAACTCAGATCCAACCAAATAAAATTATTAGCAAAAATTAAAGAAGCATTTTTTTAAAAAATATTATCAAATCAGTTAAATTAGCATGCTTTTAATAATAATAAAAATATAAGGAACTCTGAATCGTACTCAGAACTGAATCGTAGTACGTACTCATTTTAATATTCATATATTTTTCCGCGTGTAATGTGGTAAATACGAAATATAGTTCAAATTATTTAAGCACACCATATATATATATATATATATATATATATATATATATATATATATATTTGTTTTTGAGCCCAAATTTTTAAAATACTTAGCCAGTATATAAAATGAACTTTTGTTGTCCTTAGATGATTTTACATTTTAAGATTTTAACCATATCCTATAGTATAATGCATATAAAAAGTTATTTTTTTCAATTATTTAAAAAATCCTCTTCAAAGGTTGGCGGATACCATAACTGTGATTTGCTAACATTTAAAAAATGTTTCTTTACTTTTACTAATAATTTTATTCAAGAAGATTATTTCAGACATATTTATTTTCAACATTTATTGAAATTGTCTGGTAATTTTGTTGGTTCATACATTGAGAATTTTCAAATTTGAATGGAAAATTAATTAAAGATACTTCAAGATTTTTAAAACATTGCATATTAGAAAGGTTATATTGAAAATATTCAGAATTATTCTATTACGTTTCAAGAATTGTTATTGATCAGCTTTGAAAATTATTTTCATATGAGTGATTATTTGTGTGTTGCTGACTATGTATAATATTACATTGTAATCGTATCTTTTGAAACTTCTTGACTTTAATTTGTACAGATCAGTGTTGAAAACTATTTGCATACATGTGAATATTTGTGCATGATGTTCAGAATATTTTAAAGAATAACATTTTGGTACTTAAAAATAAGAAATTATACACACAGAATAAAATGTTGACACAAATAGCTTTATTCCAGATTATTTTGTAATGAATTGAAGTAAATTTCAGATGCTTTATGACAGGAGTTAGGTGTTTCAGAATATATTTTTTTAAAGAATTTGGTTTTATTTAAAGCACAAATTTAATGTGTATTTTGGAACCAAATTTTCACAATTTAATCAGGCATCCTTCCTGTTATGTCCCACACGGAGAAAAAAGAAATACTTAAAAATGAATACCCAGACGTACTGATTTTGAAATGCATGTGCTCATATCAGATTTGAACGTATATCTTTACCGAAAGTAAAACATTATATGTATTCAAAACCAAAAAAAAAAAAAAAAAAAAAAAAAAAAAGAAATAATTACTAATTTTTTTTTTAATATTTTAGCTCAAAAGATACATAAAAATAGCAGTAAAGTGACATTTGTGCAAAACACCAAAACTAAAATTTAAATATTTATTTCAATTCTGTAAATTTTATTATGATGAATTGAATCTATTTCAGGATTTATGCCTCTCTCACAATTATAACCCAGATAATTAAATATTTATAGGAAGTCGTACTTTTAACATACAGAAAAACCGTAAAAATTTGAAATAATAAATGACTCTTATCAACAATAAAATGAAAAACAACAGAATTACAACAATAGGAGAGGTTCAAGTCCAAAATTTATCTTCATAGAGTATTCCATAAAAGTTTCATAACATTATATGCTCAACCTTTTTCAATATGATGTTTTATGCTGAGACCAAACATGAAAATCTAGATTTTGAGAAAAAGCTAAAAACACATTTCAAACCAGAAACTTACCTAATTAATTGAAAACTTAACTTTAACAGGCCCCTGATTTGTAAATTTCACTTTCTGTATTACTTAAATAACTTATCTTTTTCTTCCTAATGGCCTTTAAAACTTTCCTACACTTACATACAACAGGTGTTGTACGGCGCTTCGAATACCTGATTCGATTGTTATCCAATTTTTCGTATCTCTTTGCAGTGAAGTAGCCTGGATTTTCAATGTTCAGCTTAATTAAGATTTTTAAGTAGCCCTGATATCCTTTTGTTAAATTGTATAATGCATCATATGCACCCAATTTCACAGTTTTCAAACAAATAAAAATTTTATTCATTGGCATTTTGGTCTTGGAAGATATTTGGATGGCGATATTACATAAAATATCAATGTAAACAAACATTTAAGTTCCATTTCCAGTAGCAGAATGCTACTTCCAGTTCCAAAAAAAACTGATACAGTCTACTAATAAAATGCTTCTAAATCAAGTTCTAAGTAAGATTGAAATAAAATTGAAACTATTCTAGAAATCCAAGAAATCAGGCTTTAATAAAAGAATGTAAATAAAAAAAATCGAATTTTTGACCAAAAATCGCGTATTAAATGTAGGCGATTACCTTAAATAAGGATGCTTTCAATAACATAAAAAATGTAAATAAATACTGAATCATACCCACAACTGATTCGTGGTACGTACTCATTTTAAAATTCACGTGTTCTTCTGCGTGTAGCGAGGTGAATACAGAATATAGAAATATTTAAGCAAAACATATTTGTTTTTGAGCCCCAATTTTTAAAATACGAAGCTAGTATATAAAAGGAACTTTTGTAGTCCTTATATCTGTAATAATTTTTTGAGAGTATTGATTCCCCATTTTTTTTTTTTTTTTTGGTTTTGAATTCATGTAATGTTTTACATTCGATAAAAATATACGTTCAAATCTGATACAAACATACTCATTTCAAAATGAGTACGTTTGCGTATTTATTTTGAGTTTTTTTTCTCCGTTTATATTCCATTTTATTCTCCTTAAAACTTTGTGTGTGTACACAGTGTCCATCAATGCATTTTAATACTGTAAGATTTTTTACAATAACTTTAATGTTGTCTTTTGCTAATGTAAGGGAAAATTGAAACATTTCATTAAGGCATAAAGATGTCGTTATTAAGTTTTACCCACTTATCTTCCAATTCATCTTCAAAGATTTGAATTTACTTTTTTTCTTGGGACGTTGCATAAAATTTCAAAAGTTTTTACGTCCTTAACTTTTTTTCAATTCATTTTTTGTCTTATAGATGTATGGTAATGTGTTCCTGCATCTTTTCTAAATAAACCAAATCTTGCCTCAAGGCAATCCTTTTGGAATTTTCTAGAGTAAATAGAAGCCATTTCTAATTCATTTTTGAAGTGTGCTATCGTTTCATTTAAAACATGAGAAGTCAGATTTATGTCGAAATAAGTTCCTTTGGTTAATACGCTAGTATCACATTTCATTTTCCATTCTTCTAATTAAATGCGAAATTTATTATAAAATATGTATTTTTAATCAGATAATTATAAATGTTGTTTAAATAATTGTAAAACTTCTGCTTCGCTATTTAGGATTTGATACATCAAAACGCATTAAGTAATTAATCAATAAATAGTTAAACAGGCAAATCTTTAAACTGTTTAATTTGTCCAAGAATAATAAAAAAAATAAATATTTGATTATAAATGGAGAGTAGTAACTAATTCGCTTCCAAAATCAAATATATAATTGAAATATATTTGAAAACTCTACTTTTTCTAATAACCACCAAACTGGATTCAACTCAGGAACAATACTTATAAGCCGGGTCCGAGTGGAATATCTGCTATCCAACGATCACTAAAGCTTCTTGCACCAATTTGGAGCACGTTTCCTTCTCGCTAACCTTCCATCTCCTCTCAGCACTTATACTAGTCCAATTTCTCTATTTGATCCTCTTCTGTTCACTACACTCCTACATATATAAGAATTCTGATTCACACTTAAGTTACGGTTTACTCACAAGGCAAGATTCTCAAATTAAATAACGTCATAAAGTAGCCAAAAAACTAGTTGAAATGCAAAACGTTCTTGAATCCATTGCGGTATCCTTTAATCGAATTCATTTTAATGAAAATATTTAATATTTATGATACTCTTTCAGATACAAACCATTTTTGATGTATTCTGCTTCTTTTTCTTAAGGCGACAGTTAAAACTTTTTCTTACCTGGAAATGGCCTTCACAAATAAATTTCGTAAATGTTTTGAAGACTAAATTAACATTTTGTTTTTTGAGGGTAGTTGGCTTTAAAACTTTTAAAGACAAATTGTATCCAAATTTAACTGAAATATTTTATCTATCTCGTATAGTTTCCTTAAAAATGAAAATTAAGCAGATTGGAGATTTTGTTTAAAATGTCTGTCTTCTGCTCCAAATTTGGGATCGAAATCATTTTAAGAACATTTTTTTGGTTTATGTGCACTCAACTATTTTAAGCATTTTTTTTTTATATATATGGACAAAGTTAATTCAGAAATTAAAGTTTTTTTCTTGCAAGAGGATCTGCAACATATTATGTATTCTGATATATGTGATAGTTAAAGTTGACACATATTATGAATTATAGAATTTTACAATTACTTATTACATATATATATACTTTGAAATGCACATTTTTTTCTTATTTTACAATTATTTTTCTGAGAATGATGTTAAGTAGATCTGATAATGTTTTACTTAAGGAAAGCAATATGAACGTCATTATATGGTGAGAAAAAGTTTATTATTGTAATTGAAATGATAATGCAAGTAGTACTTTCAGAATAGTAAAGTATATAAGCTATATATGCAAATTTATAAAGAAATATACGGTTTAATATGCATATATATATATATATATATATATATATAATCTATTCTAAGAACAACTTTTTTATATCTTGGGAGTAAGGATATAAAATGATTTTTTAAATAAGCATAAATTTTTTTTATCACCTTGTTTGGTTTGAGGATACATATTTATAGGTATGCCAATGTTTTTGAATGTCACAGGATGAAGGTAATAAAATGTTAACTGAGTACCTTAAAAATTTATTATAATGTATTCCCTTCGAATTTAATGACAATAAAATCATCATAATTTTTGTAGAATAATAATTGTTATGATTGTCTTGAATCATAAATGATATTTTCTCTTTAATAAAAGATACAGTGTGATCTAAATTTTCATCTGCTGCGATTAAATATTCTATTGTATTATGTATCAAAGGAATATAATTGAGTCAGACCTACATCAATTTTCACTAGAACTAAGCGTGTTGGTTTTGTTTTATTTATAACATTGATACTATTAACTTTTGAATAGAGAAGGGCTCATTTTTTACTATTTTCAAGCATATTCATCGAAAAATGGAATATTTCTAATTATTTGGATAATTGTTACTGATAACATTATTTTCAGGTAGAATTTATTTCCGATTTCAAGAAAACATCTGCTTTATTTCTTAAAATAATATTCCGTTTACCTGCAATTTTGAACTTATTAATGGAATTCTAGAGTTCTCTAAGATTTTATTAAACTCCTTAGATTAATCAAAATTCTAATTTTTCTTACAGACTGATTTGAAGATTTTTTTTTGCATGACTTCATACACTTTGTAATTTTTCTTTATTATTTTATGGGTTTAATTATTTTAGATATTTATGATGATAAATATGAAATGCAATTAGAAATTTCAGATGGTGTTAACCCAGGATGCATTCAAAGGACATACAGGAAAGCTGCATTAATTTTTCAGAGTTACCATAAGAAAAATTCATCTTTTACTCGATTTCCTTCGTTTTAAAGTGATGTTCAGAAACCTAAAAGTAATAATAATATAATGCACTAATACTTTATAATACATTTATTTCAAATACACTTCTACAATGAGCCTAGATTTATGTAACAATAATTAAATCATGCTCACGAACAGCGATCAAACTGTTAAAAAAGGTAATCAATGCATACAATTCTTTAAAAAGAAAGTTTCTCTTCTTTTCTTCTTTATAATAGGTCACGATAGTCAAGTGGTCATGGTCGCGAGCTCATGTCCGGCGCTATTTGCGTCAAATCGTGGGTTTGAATTCTGATGCCACAAAGATCCATGGTAAAATGGGGCTGTTATGCACGTTAAATCTCATCGAGGTCTCAAGCCCAGCCTGTGGGATGGTGTAGATGTTTGAGAGGGAGTTGCCAACTCAAGTGTCGTCCTCGTCATCTGATCGAGGTTCAAAATTACAAGATCCAGCGCCAATACCCTTGTGTTGCGTGCAAGTGCAATGTTATTAAAACAGCCAATCTGTCAAATGACATGCGTATAAATATCCAAGTCATTAAATAAATAGCGGTGAATGCAATAGTTAGTCAATCTTTTTATGTCAATGTATATTCCATCTTAATTTTAAGACTGAATACTGATTAAATGTTTAGATCATTAGTCATTTTTTCTTTCATAACTTATTCTAAATTGTTAGATTTCTCTAAGATCAATATTTAAACATTAAAACCTACATTGAAACATTTTATCGCTGTATTATGCTTTTTGTTGAATTGTTAAAATGGCATATGAAAGCCATCCTGCTCTGAGACTATTTATAGGTTCATATTGACTCTCTCTCTCTCTCTCTCTTTTTTTTTTTTTTTTCAAAAATCCCATTGCGATTTCAGAGGGTTTTCACGAAGAAAATTCATTGATATTGAGTTAATTTCTGTAATTTACTTCACTTTTTGCTATCATACATGTAAAATGTTTATTTATTCTTAATGGAGTTAGAAATAAAATACGATTCGTTTTATTTTTAATCTCCTATTGGGCTGCTAAACAACCAGACAAGTGGTAAAAAGTAGGAATGTGCTGTGGGCGACTTTGTACCTCTTTATCTATAACCTTTGCTAGTACTAACGCCATCCTACTATTTTAAGCTGAGATGTAAGCACTTTAACATATATGTTACAATTGATACTTCCGCTATGTGGGAGTTGCGTAGTGTTATTCGCTTTCTTCAAGCACAAGGGGAAAATATAGCCGAAATTCACCGAAAAATTAACCGAGTATGTGGTGAAAACCTTATTAATGATGATGTTGTGCGTGAATAATATAGATAATTTAATGATGGGTGAACAAATATCACAATGAAGAGGGGGGAATACGAATGCAAGTCTATTCAAACAAACCTTCAGCAGTAGGAAGGTTATGAATGCGGGTTTTGGGATAAAAAAGGTGTCAATCTTGTTGTCATGTTAAGTTTATGGAACCGGGGAGTACGATCAATGAACCATTTATCGTGACACTTTACGAGATTTCGAAGAGCCATTCAAAACGAAGTAGAGAAATGCTGACTTCTGTTGTCATCATTCATGACAAAGCCCGCCTTCACCCCTTCTGGAACAGTTTTTGATGGAATGTGCTTGATCATCTGGCTCACAGCCCTGAATGAATTTCGCCGAGTAATTTTCATCTCATCCTTAAAAGCTTCCAAATTAATGAAGAGCTTCGGAACAAGATCTATCTCACATCACTGATGGCAACGTTCTTTGAAATGGGGATCGAAAAGCTCGTTTTCCGATGTGAAAAAAGTCTGAATCTTCACTGTGATTATGTTGTTAAATATCCAAGTTTGTACATAACTTTTCACAGCAAATTCATCTTGTTCTGTACTCTTGCCTTTTTTTATGATCCGTCGAAGGTTAAAAAAAAACACCCATCGCTTAAAGATTTTCTTTTCTAAGAATTTCATTGTAAAGTATAACTCAATTACAGTGAATTATGAAAAAAAATTTCGAATTAAAAATCACACAAAAATATTTTACAATATATTTATTCAGTTTGAGATGCAAAGTGTTTTTATTTAAATTTTTATTACTTGCGTAAAACAAGATTTTTTTTTATAGAACTCGTTTGCTTTGGATATTTTTGAATATAGAAAAATATAATTGCATAAAATATTTTAGAATTGAATGTTATTTCCTGAAAGAACAGATGAATTGACCATAAAAATATCTTGAAAAAAGTAGAAAAAAAAATTTCATATTTACGATTTTTTCGTGCATCGATTTTTAATAAAATTTTTTAGTGCTATTGAAAAACACACACAAAAGGATCGTTCCATGGAACCAGAGATGCAAAGAGAAATTTTTAACAGGGGGAGGGGGAAATTTCTTCCTCTTAAACTCATATCTCAAAAATTAATTTCAAAATTCATTGTTTAATTTCAAGAAGAAAAAAAATGTTTATGTGGGATACGGGATTTCAAATATTAAAAAAAATCAGTATTAAATAGTTTCAGTTCTTATGTAAATCAGAATGCCTTTACACACACACACACACTATAATATAGAAGTGTAGTGAACAGAAGAGGATCAGACAGAGAGATTGGACTTGTTTAAGAGTTGAGAGAAGATAGAAGGTTAGCGAGAAGTAATGCCCCTGGTATTATTGCAAGAAAGTTAAGTGATCGTTGGATATCTGATTTGGACCCAATTTATTAGTATATCTCCAGATTCGAAAGCCAGTTTTGCTGTTATTGATATAAGCAGAATTTTCAGTTATATCTCTGGTTTCAGATGCCGGTTAGTTAACGTTTCACATTTGTTACATAAATATTTATTTTTGATTTTTCTTAAAAAAAAAAAAAAATAAACATTTTAAAGATTTGTCTAACCATTTAGTGACTGATAATTTAATGAATTTCGATGGATTATATCCTAAATAAAGAAGTGAAGGTGTCATAAGATCACATTTTCAACCTTAAGAATAATAGAAAATTAGGCTTTCTTGAGTAAGTCAATATGCAGAGATTTCATAAAAATTACCTTTAAATCAAATTAAAGTTAATAAAATATCAAATTATTTTTTTACTTTTTAATATCAAATTCTATTATTAATAAGGAAATAAACTCGTAATCTAAAGACAAGACATTTATTGTCCAGTGAATTCGATTCAATTACTTGATATTATACTTTAAAATTCATTTCTAACTATGCTTATTCAAGGCATTCTCAAAAACTTATCTTCATTTGATCTTAGATCTACATTTACTTAAGAAAGATATGGAGACAGTGTATAAATTTTAATGAATATTTTCGAAGAAATATGTCTTTGAGACGATCGATAAAGATTTTATTCAGAGCTAATTGTGTCACATTTTATCATATATTGAGGCCGTTTTTAAACTTTAATTGTAATATATTGACAATATTTTTAGGACAGAGAAATTTCTACATAATTTCTCTGCTAAGGAAAGTGTAACAGTGTTATAAATTTTGATACAAAGTTCTTTCTGTACTATAGAGATAGTGTTACAGACTACAATAAAAGTTAAAAGTTAACTTCTGAAAAAAATTTTACAAAATAATTAAAGTTATTTAAATTATCTCAAAACTCGATAATGTTTATTTTCTAGTAATTTCAGACTCATGTATTTTGAGCAACTATTTAATTACTTCCCGTTATTTTATTTCTTCTCGAATATCAATTTCGCGTTTTTGTTCGTGATGGTTTAATGAGTCATTAACCTTTCATAAAGTAAAATATTTTTTTTCTCTGGTATAATGTTCAATTTTGAAATAAGACAAATATAGCATAATTCAAATAAAAAACAAAAATTACTATTTGTAACTTAGTAATCTTGAACCGCTTACAGCTCTTCTGAAAGTTATACTATAAAAATGAGTCTTATGGAATTGAATGGTGCTTCTCCATATAATTTACCATTCCCCTGTTAGATTCTTGAAGAGCTCTCAATTCATTTTTAAATCAAAAAAATTTTTTTATGTAGAATTTCTACATTTGTAATGCCTTCCTACACAAGAGGGCGTTACGAACCAGACCCCTACTTTGTAACCTTATCTAAGGGGCTCACACCAGTCTCTTCAAAGGCAAGGGTGTGTACATCATGTTATAACATAAATAGCATTTTGTTTAAGTGAAACTCTTCTTTGAAAAATCCACCTTTTCATTGAATCTGAAACAACCTAGACTTCAACCAATTGAGCCATTAACCCTTTTTCTGTAGTTATGATTCTACATTTATTTATAATAATGACATATCACATTTCTATTCTACTAATACAAAGAAGATTTTTAAATTTAGCAGCATACAATTACATCATGCTTGCTCCACGATCATGTCTTTTTCTTGCTCGGGAGGCTTCTTAGGTAAGACGATTGTTTATTTACGTAGTACTGAGAAGTAACACGAAGGCTATTGGCTATGAAACTCGAAATTTTTAACCTTTGTCAAGTGACCAAAGTGTGAGGATTCTTATGACAATAACACTTAGTGTCTTCGCTCCAGCCAAACTGATTCGAACATATAAATTGTTTTCACTGCATTGAAGGGCAAACTCCGATTAACAATTAAACGGCTAGCAAGATATTTTAGCACCAATAAACAATTTCCCCGACCGATAAGTTTGGAAGATATTTTAGAAGGAAAGAAAAAAAAAGAAGAAAATTATGAGCACATTTTGTACCACATTCACTGACAACCGACAATGGAATATTGTTATACGATACCGCTTCATTGCACAGTATTTACACTGTATGAATTATTTTTATTATTGCAATTGCAAATAAGAAAAAAAAGACGAATAAGAATGCTTTGTGCACCATTCTATAATATTTGCCTAATTAAGGAATAATTTGGATGTTTTTCCTCAAAATACCTTTAAATCGTAAAGAATAAAAATAAACATAAAGGAAAAATAAATAACTATATAACACAGTCATTTCTCATTATTCTCTGACCTTTGAAGGGGAAATTTTTTTACTTCAGATTGTCCGTAGAGAATAAATGCAAATAATAAGACAACAAATAACCAAAATACAGAAAAATGATTCAGTTTTTGTTTGTTAAACTTAAGTATAGAGTGGTTTATCTTATTATACTTCTCCTACTGAAGAAGGAAATTGAAAGTCAGGCAAAGAAATTATTTCTGACTAATTAATGAAAATAATGTACAATCCTCATTTGAAATTATAGCTTAAAGTTTTCAAAATAGTGCTTTTTCTTTTGGGAATAAAATGTTGTTTTATTTACTTAGATTTAATACATTTACTTAATTAATGTTTATTGAAAACAGGAATTCATGCTATGACCACCAACCAAAGCAAATTCAATAAAAAAATTTTATTTTGAAATTTTTTTAATTAAGTCATGATGTTGTATCACATACATGTTTACTTTTTCAATTGATTCCGATATTGCTGTTTCATGTTGTTTTCCTTATATTATTTGGAAGTATTTTGATTATTTAGAGTGTTTGCATAAAATGTTTTTTAAAATGTCGTCAATAACTCTGATTAAGTTGTAGTGTGATTCATACGGAGGGGGAGAGTGTAATTGTGATGATAAATAAAGTTAACATCTTTCCTTTTATTTAAAATTTTACTTCAAATCTTTTTTTAAACTTTTAAATATTCTGAATTCTTCTTTGGATTCGGGCGTGTTATAGTAGCCTACCAACTTCCTTATAATTACCGAATTCACAAAATTATTTCGGATAACTTCTAAATTCCTCCCGAGTATAAAAGCATTCTGCTCAATATAACTCTCTTTTTCTCTTCTGACACTTGCTACGGGAGCTCCGCAACCCCGCGAGCTGCATTTCGTTATAAGTAGGAATTAAAAATGCATAAAATACTTCAGAATCATTAAATAAAATCAAACATTTATTACTAAGATGATCGACCAATAAGTCCTTAGAAAATCTAAGAGATGGCACTCGTAGCATCCAAAATGGTTTGTTTCTAGTAATCTTCATATTTCATTAGACATCTGTCTAAGTCTAAATTATTTCCATAAAATGGTTTCATTTTATTGTCGATTGAAGAAAAAAACTTGTGTTTATTTATAAAAATGGAAAAAAGTGAGTTTTAAGCAATGATAAAACATTTATATTTAAAAGGTTTAATGCAGAAAGGAATCAAAGCCGAGTTGGAAGAAGCTCATGACAAATTTGCTCCTGAGCGTGCAATTGCTTACAATTGGGTAAATGAATTTAAACGTTGTCATATATCCACAAAAGATAAAGGTCGTTTGTTACGTCCAGTGGAAGTGACGACTCCCGGAATGATAGACAAAATCCACGATAGGGTTTTGAGTGATCGACGAAAAAAAGTGCGCGAAATAGTTGAGGCCACTGGCATATCGCAAAGTACAGTGTTTTCAATTTTGCATAAAAATTGGGTGTGAAAAAGTTCTCGGCAAAAAAAAAAATGCCGCGCTATCTCTCAGTGGATAGTAAATGCAAACATTTGATCGACCTTGAGGCTATTTTGGCGCATTTTTTTATCGCAATCCTTATGAGTTTCTGATTCGATACATAACTGTGGACGAAAAGTGGATTCACTTCTACACTCCAGAGACAAAGAAACAGTCAAAAAAATGGGTTTTTGAAGGTTCCAAAGAAAGCAAAGATGATGAAATCGGTGGCAAAGGGGATGGCCATGCTTTTTTGGGATATACGCACTCAGAATCATCTATTGCACTTACTTAGAAAAAGGAAAAACAATACCTGGAGAGTATTATGCTTCATTATTGCTCCGGTTGAGCGAATAAATAAAAAAAAACCCACCTTCATTTGAAAAAGAAAAAGATCCACTTTCACATCAAGACGTTGCATCGGTGCACGTCTGTGCAATTTTAATGATGCTCCTAATGCCTTTATTTCTTTTTTTTTTTTTAAATTTACAAACTTAAAAAAAAATACCTCACTGGACAACTGAGAGGTAATCGCCCAAACAGATGCCTACTTTGAGGACCTTCTGAGATCTTAACTTTTTAGATGGCTTAAAAAGTTGGAGAAGCGCTTGAAAAAGTGTACAGAGCTGAAAGGATAATAAATTGAAAAAAACCCTACCTAAAATAGTTTGTTTTTCTATTTTCTTCTAAGGAATTATTGAGCGACCCTCGTAGTAACGACTGCCCTCTTTTGCTGAATATCAACATCAATAATATCAGAAAATAGAGTCATATATAAATCAGGAAAGGTAAACATAAACAAAATATCAAGAAATTAGAAAATATAAACTGAAAAAAAAATCCTAAAATTAAAAAAACCGAAAAAATAAATAAAATAAAAGGAAAAACACTCAAAAAGAAAAAAAAAAGGACCTGTATTAACCAAAACCTAAAAAAAGGAAAAATGAAAGCTAAAAAAACTTAAGAAGAAAAAACTTAATTTTTCAAGTTTAACAATCCACGTGTTAACAGAAATACGAAGAAATGAAAACATATTAAGTTATTTACATAACATAACCCCATTAAATTTAGAAAAAAAAAATATTGACATTTAATACCCATTAATGCTTTATTTCAAATAATAAAAATACTTGAAAAAGAATAAAAAATTCGTCAAAAATTAACTAGTAGCAAAACATCAAACCCTCTTTCTACGTGAAGAAGCAATTTTTTAATGTTCCTAAAACGCCATTACTAAACTCTATAAAGAACAATTTTCAAACGGTGCCAGAATGCCAACACAAAACTCTAAAAATAACTATTCAAAAATCAAATCCAGTATAATTTACTAAGAATAATGAAACTAAAATTACAATTAAAAAAGACTTTCAAAATCATAAATTAAAAAGAAAGAAATCCTGAGGAACGTAAATAGTTGATAGAAAAATTTAAAAAAGCAAAACAAAGCAACGCCCTCTATCAAATTATTTCATAACTAAATACAAAAAGTAAATTTTTAGATAAAAGCATTTAAATAGTACAATTAAATAAAGTTAAGATTAAATAAAGAAATAAAATAAAATAAATAAACTGATATGTTAGCATTAAGAAAAACCTAAAAACATTATTAAAATAAACGATGAAAAATAAATAAAAATATAAAAATTAGGGAAACAATTTAAATGAAAAAAAAAACAAAAAAAATTTGTAAAAAATTTAAATTTAAAAAAAAAATAAATCCGAAAATAAAACAATCAAAATAAATAAAAATCTTTATTTGAAATAACTAAAATAAATTAACAAAAAAAAAAAATTTGCAATTGACCAATTTTATTGTTTTTATATTTTAAGTTCCTCATTGATTTGATAATCAGCTTAAGGACAAGTAAAAAAGACAGTATTTAAATTATTTTGAATATTTAAAGGCATATTAACTGTATAAATGTTTCTAAAATATTTAAATATAAATTGCTATTATAGAAAGAAACTTTATTGATAGGGTAAAAATAATTATCTTCCTTATCATATATATTATAACTAATAAAATTGTTCTCAATTTTTAAATTAACATCTAACAAATCTGTTTCATAGGCGTTTACATTAGTTTCAATCAAATTTAAGTAAGGGCAAAGAAAAAAAAAAAGAATCTATTTTAACTTCTGGGTAAAAATTATAAAATGCTCAATGCGAGAAAATTTAAATAACTTTAGATTATTATTTCCTACAAAAATTATATTCATAAAAATGTAATTGGCAAGACTATTACTAACAGGACCACCTTGAGGAATGCCTTTAATTGTATTTTTTAACTATTATATATATATATATATATATATATATATATATATATATATATATATATATATATATTATAAATACACTGCATTAAAGTCTAATAAACTACGTAATTAAAGGAATCATTAAAAAAACTAAAATACATTTAATATAATTCGTATAAAAACTATTATAATTAATTAAACAAGCTAAAATTAAAACTTAAAAACAAAAATAAAAATCTATTAAGTTACTGCAAACTTACAAGAGAATGCCAGGTGAAAGAAAAGGAAAAATTTACAATATTTCAAATAATGTATTTAATACTGTTCTAAACTTTGGAACGGAATAACGTGTGTTTATAACGTTATTATTGATCAAACCTTCACACTTCAGTGAATTAGGTTATAATAAAATAAAGTAATAAATAAAATAAGTTATAATAAAATCAGTAAAATTCAGAAAATCAACCATAGAAAAGAGAAGAAAGTAAGCATATTTCAAATATTGATCAAGTTCAATCAAACTGAAAACAGCAAAAATATAAGTATAAATAAATATCTTAAAAATATCAAAAAAAAAAAAAAAAAAACAAAAACACATATTATTTAAATTATATGTTAAAAAAACAAATTATTCGAACAAAATTAAACATGCAAAAACTAAATGTAAAAAATACCAATGGCGCACTTCATCATAAATAGTGTAGAAACTTTTTAAAGACAACGGCATTCAACTGTAAGTAATTATAATTATGTAACCACACTAGTCACTTAAGCAAAATGCAAATAAATAAAAAGAAAAAAAAAAAAGCATTATTACAGTCAAAATTTTAAGAATAAGTAAAACATTACAAATTTCCAACCGTAAAGCTGCCACTATTCTCCATGAAATAAATCACCTCTAAAATAAGCCCTGATTGATTGATTTAAAAGGAATCAAGCCAATAGATAAGATTTTTGTTTGCTATTAAGATTACTATCAAAAAATTAAAGAAAATATTCACAAAAAAATTAAACATATTCAAAAAAAAAAATAAATAAATAAAAGTAGAAAATAAAAAGACAATGTCTATAAGATTTAAAATTAGTTCAAAACAAAATTTAAAATTTATCAAATAGCTTGAAAAAATTTATTTATTCAAAAAAAAAAAAAAAAAAAAAAATATTAAAGAGGGGGGGGGAGAGAGTAATATGAGAGAGAGAGAGAGAGAGAGAGAGAATAATGTTTAAAGAAAGGACACTCGGTGAAGTAAGAGTCAATATATAATAGAAAATTACCTAAAAAGGCATATATATATATATAGCAATTAATAGGACGATGACTTTGACACAACTAATGCTGAAAATATTTATGTTATTTTGAAAATTAATAGTTAATTTAACTAATTTGATATTTCTCTAAATAATAATATAAAATATTTCTAAAATATTACACTTAAATTACAATCAAAACAAGACACTTTATCAATATTGAAGAAACATTAGTTGTCTCCTAGCCATAAATATTACTAATAATCCCATTGTATTTTTAAATTAACTTCTAAAATCTGTTAGATCAAATTTATATTGGTTTAATCAGATTTAAATAAGAAAGGTAAAAATAGTAAGTTAAGTGTAAATCCATGTCTGAATTAATTCGAGAAAAAACAATAAGATTATCAATATATCTAAATAATTTGAAATTATTTTTATTTTCTAAATTTATATTCAAAGGAAATGTAGATATATATTAGCTAATCTATTTCTAGCTGGCCCCCATTGGGAATACCTTTTTATTAGCTTATAGTTTTTTCGATTATAACAATATAGTTTTTTTTCTTTTAGAACAAAATTATTAAGAGATTTAAATTTTTCTCAAATTGATCCATTCACACCAATATTTTATAGTGTTAACCAAAGTAACCCTAATTAAATAATCTAAGTCAATACAGTTAAGCAATCTTCAAGATCATAACTAAAAATAGAAGTAAATTTTTTCATCATTCATAACTATTTTAATAATAATACAGTCTTTTTACTAAAACTGTCAATTGTATTTTGTAAAATCTTTTGTAAAGTTTTTCTAGATACAGTAATAGAAGTATTTGAACCATTAGTCACAACTCTAAATTTAATAGGAACTTTTTTGAAATTTAATTGTAGAAACAAAATGGGGAAATTTCATCAGATTCAAAGTATAGGTTTTTTTTCAAAAGCAGCAAATTCTATTAGACATTTCTCGATCACTGTTATTAATATTAATAAATGGATTATATTAATAAAATGCTACTATATATATATATATATATATATATATATATATATTTAGGGTTTTTACTTATCATAAGAAATTATATATATATATATATATATATATAATGTTCTTATGATAAGTAATTCTATGTTTTCACTTTGAATCAATCAATCAGAATTTTTCTTTTGAGGTAAATTCAATAAGAGTTGTAAAAAAAATGTGCAGTTGTTGTTGTGAACTTTTGAACCCTGATAGTAATTGTTTTATTTTGTGGTTTTGTATTATTAATAATGCAACAAATTTCAAGATATTTTGAATTATGTAAAATTTTATTTTGTTTGGGTTTTTTTGTCATGATTAAAGGGTTCCACTTTTTTTTATAATTATGCTGACATGTCATTGATTGTTTATGACTTTCATGTTTTAGTTTGCTTTCTATTGTGTTATAATTATTGGTTTTATTTAATTTAACTCTTTTAGTTAAAGAGTATTACTAGTGGTGTCAAAATATTTTAGACAGTTAAGTGTATTTCCGGTGTTTTTTTGGTGACGTTGTAAATTTCCTTATGGTTTACATTCTTTTCCCCTGTTGCTGAACTTCTGATTTTGGTTTATTACCACTGTTTATAATATAATTCACAGAAGTGTGATGGATTCACATCTGTAATTAGTTATAAATACACGTTTTCGGATTCAATTATGAAACAACATGATCATACTATTTTCGTTTTCCTGATTTTGACTTCTATATTGCTGGATTGATAAATTGTTCTTTCTTAAATAGTTTGTTATCACGGTTAGGGTTTTAAATTTTTGATAATCTGATTAATTTAGAACCAGGTATCAGATTTCATAACAATTTTTAATTTGATGCTTGAGTAATTTCTTTACTCTTTAGATTTTTTTCTTAGTTGAATTTTTGTTTTTTTAAAAAAATGTTACCTGAATGTTTAATGTTAATAAAATGTGCCTTTAATGTATCTTGTTTACACACACACGCACACACACACACACACGCACACACACACACACACACACACACACACACACACACACACACACACACACACACACACACACACACACACTGTGTGTGTATGATACATGATATTTCGAGTGTGAAATATCATATATCATTAATTACAGTTATTTTCAAGCTTTGTTATTTGTTCTGTCCAGGAATAACTTTGTTTAATGAAAGTTAGAATTAAGGCAAAGAAAATAAAATTTCTCTATGTGAGTCAAAGATTGAAAGTTTTGTCTTAGTACTCTTTTAATTATTTGGATAGTGCTTAAATTGAACGAACCAATATTTTAGTTTTTATATGTAAGGAATATATGCTACTATAAAATGCGAATCCGTACTAATTCAGAGGCTAGTATACATTCAAACAAATATGGAAATATTAGAACAAATGAAATTTATTACAAATGATATACATTGGTAGAAATGAAGAAGAAACTGTAAAATTTATTAATAATCAATGTAAACAAGCCTTAGTGTTTAAAAAACGCATGTTCCCTGTAACGAAATTTAAAAACAATATAATTAATTTAGAAAAGTAATTTATAATTCGACTTATATTTAATGCTAAACGAAGTGTTTACACAATAATACTTTAAAATTTATAATCTTATGAAACTCCTTAAAACATTTTTTTAATAAATGCTTTATAAGATTTTCAAATACATTCAATTTTTTGTATCATTTGAAACTTTTGAGTTTAACTCGCCAGTTCTTATTTACACTTTTTGTCGCAGAAATACATATACAGCTGCCTTAATTTGTCTGTTGTTTTCAGAAATATTTCTGGTTAAATACAACGTTTTCCACAAAATTTTGTAAGTTTTCAGTACTTAAATGTTTTGGAAAGCTAGTAAAGACAATATCTCTAAGCTGGAAAAAAATAAGTATTCAGTAAGTATAAGTACTTTTTAGCTGATGTTTTGGGAAGTTAAACTCGTTCTTCAGTGATATTATTAAATATATTCCGTTCAACATCACTCGCACATTCTACCGAAATGAGTATGGCTAAACGCCAAAATGCGAAACCAAGTAAAAGGTCTTCGTAAATGACATAACATTAAGCGAATAATTGCAACTAATCTTTCTACGTGTGCCATCTGCTGTATTGATACGTAGAAGATACAGTTACTATACTGAACTAAAGAGTAACCATCAAGTCTTGATCATATTCCTATTACTTTATGGGTAGTGATTAAAGTAAAGTTCTTAGAGGCACGTTAACTCTGCACCATACTTCTCCCTTAAATTAAGCATCTTATCATAATTATCCATTACTTCTTAGATAAGGGATCGTGATTAGATGAAACGTGAAGTTTTCCGTTAGGGCTCGTTAAGATCGTTATATGGAGTAATTTAGAGCACCTCATTTCACCTCTTGCGACTCAGCATGAGATAAAAGTTACAGCTCTAATTATCGACACAACGGCTCAGATCTGATAGAATAATACACAACAGGAATAAGGTAAAGATTTGATTTTTAATAAAGATATTTTAACAAATTTCCTTAAATTTCCTGCTTTTAAATAAAATTTCGTACAATTTTTTAGAACATTTCTTCTGTTGTTTTTCGTTCTTGTGTATATCATTAGGTTATATATAACTTCCAATTACTATTAATTTGCAATTAATATCCTAAATTGAGATAAAAAACCGTTGACTTTCATTTACAATTAATAAATAAATAAAAACGCAGAAGCTAAAGAAGAGTTATATGAATCATTAAAATGTCTAGTAAAATGTACGCGAATTTTTAATTGTAAACATTAAAAGCTTTACGCCATCCTACTTTGATTTCTCGAAACAAAATTAAATATTTATGACAGTTTGCGTAATTTATCTTTTGACTTTAATTAAAACTATAAGAAAAATTTTAAAGAATTACATTAATTACCCCTCTCTCTATAACACGGAATTCATTTTCTTTCTTCCAGTGATTTTGATTTGAAAAATGTCTAAAATTTTGAGACGTTTTCTATGATAAGTAATAACTGAAACATCATAAATGTTGTTTCATATTTCAAAAAGTTCTTGAATCATTAATTTAGATTTATTGGGTGAATTTAATATATAAAATGAAACATTTTCAAATAAAAATCATCTTTTTATTTTTATTTTAAAGCTGTTTAATTTTTATACAAACGAATTATTTGTTTTTTTGCAGTCAAATGTGTACGCTTGAGATTATTACAAGAGTCTTAAAAATAACGCTGTATTGAATTTTTTTAAGATACAATTTAGCTATCATATTTAAAATATTATTCTATTTACATAATTTATCTAATAAAATTTTTATTTAAATGTATATAATGAAGAATAAAAATATGGGAATAATAGTTTAATTTTTTTTAAAAAGGACACATATATAACAAAGTAACATTAATTTTAAAGAAGTAGTAATGATATGCACAGCATAATTCTTGCTTTTAGTTAATTGCGATAATTATTTTCTCAGAAAACGTAATATTATTGAATAATTTTACGTACAAGAAATAAACCAGAAGCTCATTAGAAGTGTGCACCCTTTTAAAATTCTTTATTATAGAAGAATTGTAGTAATTCATTCTCATTCAAAAACCCATTTTTTTAATTCTACACAAAGCTATGCAAATAGTTTAAGGTCCCATTCAATTTAATGTGCTATAGTAGTGAGAAACTTGAAATTATCATAAATGTTTTGAGTGAAATTCTGTATAAAATACTTCTGAATGTAAGGATCTATTTGAATATAACAACTTACATTATCTGTTAAGAGCATGTAGTTGACCTATGTACTGAAAGCTACTTGATGTTGTGAAATAAATGAATATGTAGAGATGTTCTAATAAAAAGGAAATTGATGGATATATTTTATGTAAAATTCTCAAATGTAGCTTAAGGAATAATAACAACGAATAAAAAATATAGAAGTTTGGAGAGCTGTACAAAGTTTTTTGTGGAGTTCGAGTACTTCTTATAACAAAGGTGATCAGAAATTTGAAAGACAAATAAGGCATTAAAAAGGAAGTCATCTTTACAAAGGAATAAGCATTCCTAAGAATTGTCAATTTAGTACTGTGAATATAAAAGCCAAAGGAATGCAAATGAGATATATTATACAGATTTATTAAATACAACGATTTATATCTACAAGCATCAATTACAATCGTGTGAATTATTTCATTAGTTGCTTATTGTTTTTTTCTTCAATTAAAGCATTTGCAATTTCCTGTAACAGAACCATACCAATGCTGAGTTTGTTGAGGATGTGTGCTGTTACAAGTACCGATATTAGCATCAGATGATATGGCAAAGAATTTTGGGATTATTCGGTAAAGTTACATGGGCGAAAGATAAGTTAAAAAATCACTATAGGAAACGGTCGTGTCCACATGTTTCTATACTAAAAGATTCAGTTTTTTTTTACCCGATTTAGCTTTAAATTTTGTAGAAATATTTTTGATCATCCCGTATATTTCGTTCCATAGCTTCAGTTTAGATAGAGGACACTATTTTATTTATGTAAAAAACAATGTACAGTAGAAATAACTCAACTATAATTCTCCTAGAGATAAATTGAGTTAACCTAATAAGATAAACGAAGACAGATAAAAAATGCAAGTAAAAAATAAATGAAATTTCTTGATAATAATATATAGCTATCAATATCCGTAGTTTGAAAATCTTATTTTCGAAAAAGCTGCATAAACATTAAATTAATTTGTTTCAGATGGTGCATACGATAGACACAAGACTTAGACATTTTAGAACACACACTACTAGACAAATTTTGTCACATATTTAGAGCAAAGTCTTTTCAAAACACATTTATTAATATAGAAATCTTAAGTCTTGTAAATGTAAATTTACGAATTCTGAGGTTTCTTGATCATTTTTCTTCGAATTCGAAATGTCTATACATCCAAATTTAAATTTATTTGGCATCTTGAATATTTATCAGAAAACAATGCTAGTCGAGAACGTCAGTTAGACAGTAATTATTTTACTCACGGCTTTCCCTGATATTATCATCGGCAAAGTAACCATTTTCAGTTATATGTAAGATATAGTACATTTTCGCACCCAAATAGCCATTATGACGCACTTTCAAAATTGATGGCAAATTATCTAGCCCCATTACACTTTTTAAAAATGTATTACGAAACCTTTATTTAAGCATTTGTTAGAAAGTAGTTGCGACGTAGCTATTAATAACATCTGTTAAGTCCAGATCGAGTGATAAATATTGCTAAAAGGGAGCAACAAATATAGACAAGAGCGATAAACAACGTAAAAATGATGTGTGAGTTTCCGAATGGGCTCGTCTGTCTGTAATAACTGAGAATTTTGTATTATATTCTTCATACCTCTCTCTCTTACACACTCTCTCTCTCTCACACACTGTGTTAAGAAAATAATAGCTTTGTTCCACCGTAATTAATTCTTCCTTCTCCATTCATCACTGAAAGCTTTTTACAGACAGATAATAGTAACAATTATTGTTAAAATACTTGTAAGAAAATATATTCCAAACAAAATCAAGTTTTTACTCTGTTATTTTCAGTGAATAATAGTTATACACCAATTTAAGCTATCATTTCAGATATGCATATATGTAACTAGACTCAATATTCAAATCAATATTTCTTATAGAAAAGTATGAGTTGCTCATTTATCTCTGTTACTTAGTAAAAATGTGGTACATAATTAAAAATCAATAACACATTAAAATTGAATTAAAATGAATATTGATTTTTATATGCATTACTGAAATAGAAATTTCTACGATTAAGTAACATAAAGAGCAAAAACAGAAGGGAGTATTACAAAATAAAATTCTTTATAATAGTCGAAGTTTTTTGGTGTTTTCATAACAAATTTTCACCCTCATTCCGAATCTTTCAAGGTCTTAAAATACCTATTATAGCTGAAAAAATGTATTTAGATTAATATGAAATCACAGATATGAAACTTGTCATTTTCTTAATAATTTAAGTGGTATTGAGTTATTTAGTTTGGCGGTATTTTGAGATATTTCTGCAATTGCCTTTTTTTAAGCATGTACAAGACGTGTCGTATTGGTGAGAGGTTTGGAGATTGGATAGGCCATTGTACATCTTTTAATCTGAACATATATTGTTACAAAACTTTTCCATGTATCATTTTTATTATGGTATATGTTTTTTTTTTGTTAATTGTAGTTTCTTGTGATTCAATAGCACATGTATTAAACCTACTTCAAAATAACGTTAAGCTGTCAGAGTACAATTAAAATGAATAAAAGATATAGACTGTTCCAAAACAAATAGCTTTACAGACCTTTACACTAGGTGTAGAGTACCGTAATACAAACGATTCACGCTAAGACTACTGACGTTACCGTTTTAATTGATATCAGATATGCGCGAAAAATTAAGTACTTTCTGGTATTACATGCGCTTAAGTTTAAAACCGTTAGCGTCTTCCTGATGAGAAGCTAGTCTTTGACTAAAAGTGGTACGATGGCCTCATTTTTAAAATGATCAGTCTAAGCTTTCCTACAATTCTCATCAAAATTATCCTTCTTTTTCAGTTTTATCCACATTTATATTCAATTTCTTACTTGACATATCTCCTGGATGCTTTCTATTGTGTTTTTCCAATTAATATATTTTCAATTCAAATTGAGAAAAAAACGCTTTCAAACAAGTATTAAATTAGCTAATTTTTGTAATGACAATCAAAATGTCTGTTGAAAGAATCCGGAAAAGCAAATAGAACAATCTCTTGATATTTGGGTCAAAATGATTAGGCGATGCTGTCTAGAGTTAATGAACAATGACAGATTTCAGCGGGTGACCTAGAGCCACAACAGAACGGGAAAGTGAGGGACTGTTAGATCGGAGATTACGGCTTCAGATTCGTTGGTTTCATTTATTCGTTGTATGACTCGCACTCAAGTTACTGACACAACCATTGACAGGCGTCTGAGAGAGAAGAATTTAAGCTATCAGAGTTGTACTTACTGAGACTAAGGAATTAAACCACTTATTTTTCATGCTTGTAAGCTATCAAGTCCATTACTTCCTATACTGGGTTCGATTAGCCTGTAACTGACCGACTAGAGACGAATAGGGACAAGTGACGAGTCTCGCGTTTTCCAAATGAGTTTTAACGACAAGTGCAGATGTATCTGAAGATGTTCAGTGCAGCGTATACTATAGAATGCAACATAGGACCATAACAGGACATCAATGTTTTGGGTATCATTTTAATCGATAGTTGGACCCCCATGCTAATCAATCGCAGAAGCACTTACAGCGCAGCGGTGCGTAGATGAAATTTTATGATACCTCTCATTGAAATTAGAATCTTTTCTTTATGTACCTCGTGTGTACTTTGTAGCAAAAAACCACAAAACATCAAATTTCGCTATATAAATGATACAATGTCTTAAAAAACCTTTTTTTTATTTTTCTTTCCTTGTGAAAGAAAATACCTATGTTGAGTAAACTTTTAATAACGAATGTGTGTTGTTTATTTCACTTTATTCATTGATTGTTTGGTTTAATGGGTTAGAGTGCTTCAAAGGCGCTATATTATACCCTGTTTATTTCTCTTCCATTTACTCTTACTCTAAACCCTTTACTCGTACTCTAAACCTTTTACTCTTACTTTAAACCTCTTACTCTTACTCTAAACCCTTTATTCTTACTCTAAACCCTATCGCTTACTTTAAGCAATAAACTTTCATTTATAAAATGTAAACATATCATAATCATAATCTAAGATAGAGATATTATCTAATTCATGCATAAGAATAAAATGATTAAAAACATATTATGTTTTAAATAATTTAAAAATATTATTGCTTTAAAATGTTAAACTTTATCTCTTTTTTTTAAAAATTTAGTATTAAAATAATTATTAATTTATCAAATAAATTATAATTTTAAATATGAAATGCTAAATGACTAACTGTCTTAACATTAAAAAATCAATGCAAGACATTAATCAATAATAAAAGTATTGTTGTGTTATTATTAATTTGACCTAATTAAAATCTGTTAATCTAATTAATTTAACTATAGTTAACTAAATTTAGGAATACATGAGTTTTTTGCATTAAGTTTTTAAAATGACTTGATTGAAATTTCAAATTGCAATCACAGATACACACAACTGTAAAATATCCAACTTCATATGACTATTACTGATAAGGGAAAGTACCTTTCAAAATAAATGCTTTAAAAAAATAAAGTAATAAAAAAGGCTAAAATTATGATAAATTATTGATTATAGTAGAAGAAGAATGATTGATGACAATAAATGTGTTTTATTCATTAAATAACTTTTCTTACTTTTTAAACATTATGTAATTGCTTATGAATACAATATGTGTCTGCGTGTGCGAACTCTCACTACCATACTTAAATATAACATATGACCATCTCAATTAACTTGAATACATTTTATCAGATATTAAATAATTATTTCATTTTCCGCATTCTTTTTTTTTTATGGAATTTACTAGCTTCTTTTTTGACTCAATAGGACAGCATGATGAAAGACATAATATCAGGTAATTAAATGACAACAGTTATGGTCGATAAAGGGTTTGTCATTTTTATCTCTATCGGTTAAAAGATAATATGATTAACTCCGACATCTAACCATTGTGATTTGCATGTTTATTATCATTACGACTTATTATCTCTTATTTTATATAAGATTTATTATGTGTTATTATTTCATAGACGATTCTTCATGAATTATTATGTTATATATACGACTTATTATGTTTTATTATCTTATGCATGACTTGTAATGTATTATTTTGTATACTTTTGTCTTTATTAGAAAACAATCAAGCTTATAAAGATTAATAAAACCAATTTATTGCTTTGATCTAATCTAATTCCTTTATTTGCTGTAACTTTAATGCAATGGAATGAGAACTACCCTAAATAATGTGGATCAACTTCTCTCGTTCCAGTACATTAACAATTTTGCTGAAATAGAGAAGAAAGAAAAACATAGATTAGTAAAGTAAAGATGAAAAAGATAGAAATTTTTATATTTTCCATAATATTCTAATATTAATTTTACTTCATAAATTGAGTTTTGTATAAAAAGGAAGAAAAATTATAAATGTATTGTATAAATTGCAATAATACAGGCACATCACTTTTTAGGAACTGCTGAAATCTTCACAGTTCAGTAAATAAAATTTTCTCTCTCGTTTTATCTTAACAATAACTGACACAGAAATGTTTACGCTCACATTTTAGTTTTAGATGATGAAGAGACTTTACTAATTCAGACATGAATTTAACTAAAGACACATAGTATTAAATTATTCATTTCTTATAATTATTATCATCACTCCAAATGTTTATGATGAATTCAAAATGTTAAATTAAATAATAGACATGGAGAGGGAGGTTAAAAATTGCATGTGTTCATCTTTTTTTTTTTTTTTTTTTTTTTGTGTGTTCTTTTTCTTAACTGGAGATGAATAATGGCAGAAAATTGTAGTATGATGCTTTATTTTAAAAATTATCTCCATATAATAGACAAAAGAATAACAGAAAATGGCAGAGACATACACCATCTTTTAGAACACAGGCGGAATGACTTCCTCGGGCATCTGTATGTTTTTTTACACGGGGAACGCTAAAAGACGTGTAATCTTTTCTATAAAAAACAATATTGGCCACATTAAGAAAAATGTTTCTTATGAGACCTTACGTGAAAAGCTAGTAATCAAAAATCCCTCAAAATCAAAAGCATATAGGTTCTGTTAATGGCTGCTTTGAGTTCCTGATATGATTCAAATTTGAGTTAAAGCTTGTAACATAAAGTAACATTGCATGATTAAATGAATATTAGCAATGAATTTAACGCGTTATAAGTACTAAACTGTAACTATAATGAAGAAATAATTCACTTAATCAAAAATGCGTACATTTTTAATCATCAAAAAAAGCAAACACTGACAAATTTTCTCTTTAAACATTTTATATTTTTACAGATGCCACCGCTTTTTTCTTACGTATTTTTAAAATAGGTTGAAATAGAAGATATTGTTCCTAGAATGCATTGTACGGTCAAGAAAATCATTGACCAGTATACCAAGTACAAACAGGTTATAGATCATCGAGCTACAGAAGACCAAGACGACTTACTGATACAGAAGTGCATAGTACGAGAACTAGTACGAGAGGTCAAAGCAAATCCAGCTGCAAGTACTGTAAAATTGCCGCAAAACATTTTTTAAACACCAGGAAAGACAGTGAGTGCAAGTGCTATCAGAAGGACTTGTAATGAATATAAGTTACATGGTAGGATTCTACGTAAGAAATCATTTATATCTAAAACAAACCATAACAAATGTCTATAATTTGCCGGAAAGTACCATAACAATGACTTAAATTTTTGGAATAATATTTTAATTAGTGACTGAAAAAAATTAAAATTTTTGACACAAAACAGTAAAAATTTAAGAGATCGAAAAATAATGAATTCTGTGATAAAAGTATGCAGTTAAAACAATTAAACATGTGAGTTCGCTCTCTCTCTCTCTCTCTCTCTATATATATATATATATATATATATATATATATATATATATATATATATAAATCTGGGGGAGTACGGCGGCAACAGAGGTCGGAAATTTGGTATTTATCGAATATGTAAAGAAAGTAGAAGAAAATGGGCTATCAAAATATTTTTAAAAAAAATGTTGCCTCTTAGTATGGAGAAATTGGAATATTGTCATGAAGGTGGACCTTCGAACATGATAATCATTCCAAACGAATATAAAATTTTTTGAAAGAATGGTTTCTATGTCAGGCACCTAAGACTTTGAACCATCCTCCGCAATTGGTAGATTTTAATGCCATTAAAGATTTATGGGCATATTTTGATAAAAAGTAAATAAATAAGGAAGAGTTGAAAAAAAGGTAGAATTTGGGGGAAAAAAAACTAATCAAAGAAGAATGGCAAAAAATTTCTACCGAACGGACAAAATGAGTATATAAATAAAATAAAAATAAAAAGGCATCTACACCTATAGAAATTAAAGGCGATGTTAAAACCCAAAAAGAAAACTTATGAAATATTAATTGCTACTTTTTTCACAGTATTTTTGTTATTAGTATTTCCTGTTTATTTTTTTACTGGAAATTTGGTGCACTTTTATGTAATTTGAGATATTTCGTATAGAATTTTGCTTCAATTTAATGTTTATATGCTGTTAAATTTTATTTGAATTAACTTTTAATGCTGCCACCTTGGTAGCCTAGTGGTCACGATCGCGGACTCACGACCGACGGTTTTCTTCGTGTCTTGGATTCGAGCCTTGATGCCCCCAAAGACCCGCCATGTAGCCGTGACTGATACACGTTAAATCAATCGAGACTCAATGTCCTCCCATTGGTGTGGTGTGGAAGTTAGAAGAGGTGAGGTTCAAGTGTCGTCTTCGTCATTGAACGAAGGTTCAGAATTACGAGGTCCGTCACCAAAAGCCATCGTGTTGCTTTTAGTGCGACGTTAATAAAAGTCAATCAATCTCAATGTTGCAAATTTACTTTAAATTATGAGTCAATAATATATTTTACATAAAACATTTGATAAATGAAAAAAAGGGGATGGTCTACTTTTTTGATTCTCAATGAGTATATACGGTACAAATTATAAAACTTGAAGAAAAAATTTACATTTGTGGAAAAGACAGTGAATTTAATGGAAACTCCTATTAAAGAGGTCTTATGTTACAAAAATTCGATTTTTCTATTTCCCCCCCTTTTCGGAAGGAAACAAAAAAATATCTAATCTCCTTAACAGAAAATTATTTTTATTTTACCACGTAAAGGGATTAAGACAAAATCCTTGTTTTCTTTTCGTTTTTTCATGTTTTTCTGAAATAAGGTACGAGTCCAGAGATTATTCTTTTATTATGGGTTGAATTTCCGTGCGCCTGAAATGCTGCTATTGATTTATTGTAAGAGGAGTGTTAAGAGTTGTACAAAAGTTAAAGCAATGCATCGAAATAGAAGTATGAAGAAAAATCGAATGATAAATGCTTGTGCAAGTTAAACAGATTATAAAAGAAGGGCAAAAATGCAATTCTGGAAATTTGCTGTGTATCTGTTTTCTGGAAGTTGGTTTTCCTCGAACAAAAGAATTTGAATTCAGTGAGAGAAACGAATACCCTGTCTAGCTTAGGAAGTTGAATTTTGTAGCGTGAAATTTTTGAAAGCGTTTTCTTCCTTCATTTTTTGAAATCTTGTTTTCATTTGCTGAATGAAGCGTAGACAACACGCGCAGAAATGAGGAAGTTGAAAATTTTTGGAAATGAATTTATACTGATTAAGTCTGTTAAGAAATATATATCCTATTATTTAAACTTCGTTATCATTGGCCAATAAAATCTTCACAATATACTCGTAATTTTATACATTGTTTTGAAATAAAAACGCTTAAAAGATACATCAGTATGGAAAAATATATTTTTAAAATTTCTGTTCTCTTGATTTTCAGTATATATATATATATATATATATATATATATATATATATATATACTTTTTTTAAAAAAAAAAACAACTCCATGTACTTTCTTCAAAGTATATTTTGGAAAATATCAGCCCCTTTTTAAATATAAATCATAGTTTAACTAAATCCTGTATTATGAAAAATTGAAACCGAATATAGTAACCTTAAAATGCTATACATTTTATTTTATTATAATTATATATATTCTGTATGGTAATAGAACTTTTACAACTTTAAGCAAATTACGTTACTTAATAAAATATAAGACATCAGACGGTAATATGGCAAGAACAGGTATAACAGCCACTTGGCAGTTTTAGTATTAATTTCAAACTTTACCAACACAAGTGACTTTTCTACTTAGAAAATGAGGTTAAGAAAAAAACTGTAGAGCAATGCGCCGATCAGTATTTATTGAAAACCCTTTCCTATGAACGAGGTTATCATTGTGTGTATGGCTTCCCAGGACAGTCGTTGTTATTTTGATTTGGAAATTTTTTTTGGGGGAGAGATTAAAGAATCGAAGAAATGTAATGAGATGTTAATTCTCATAGGTATTTGAATATTCTTGAATAAAATATTTTTTGTAAATAGAAATGTACATATTCTGGTAGTATGTGGTAGCTTTATTGAAGATCTGTAAGTCTTGGATTTTTTTCAAAAGTGTAAAATGTCGGAGATCTCAGATTTTCAAAGAGGCCAAATTGAAGGAGCCCGTCTAGCTGGAGCAAGTGTGACTAAAACATCCCAACTTTTAGGTGTTTCTAAAGGTATGGTGCCTAAAGTTAAGACAGCATACACACAGCGCGGCAAGACACGCTCGGCAAAGCAAAATAGTGGTCGGAAAGAGAAGCTCATTGAAAGAGACCGACGGGAATTGAAGCGGATTGTAATGTCTAAAAAGTAAACAACTACAACAAAAGTGACCGCATGACATCTCCAGAGTCAATGATTACATTTAGAAAGCACCTTAATAAACAGAACATTTCATAAACAGAACAGCAATCCCCAAGCCTCTTGTCATAGATCATAGTACCAAATATCGTCTACAGTGGTGTCATACTCACAAAAACTGGTCGATTGATAAGTGGAAGAAAGTAATATGGTCTGACGGACTATTTTTCACAATTTTCCTTACAATAGAACGGAGGAACATTTGGATGACACCTGCACAAGCGTATGATCGTGATTGCCTCCTTCCAACTGTAGAGCATGTAGGTAGATCTATCATGATACGGGAAGGAGTGTCATGGTTTTCTGCAGGACCAATAGTAAACTTGAAAGGAAGGATCACTGGGGAGAAGTATAGAGAAATTTTAGCTGATCAGGTACATCCTATGATGTAAACTTTGTTTACAACAGGAGATGGAATTTTCCAGGATGATAATGCACCTATCCATGAAGCGGGACTTGTCCAATCATGGTTTGATGAACACGAGAATGAATTTAAACATTTACCTTGGCCCGCACTATCACCCGGCCTTAATGTAATTTACCCGTTAATGTTTATTTTAGAGTGTTCAATACGGAATCTATATCCTTCTATCCCCGAAATTTCACAATATCTCCGTGAAGAATGGAACAATATATATACATACACTCCTCTTAACACTATCCAGCACTTACATGAATTGATTCTTAGGCGAATCTAAGCTGTATTACATGCCAAAAGGAGGTCCTACACTATGCTAATAAAGGATTCTTTATAAATCTAAGGTGTTTCCATTAATTTGATAACCACCTACACACACACACACACACACACACATATATATATATATATATCACCAAATATACAGAGGATAAGGGGAAAGTGCAATTAAGAGAATATGAATTTTGCTTCTTTTCTTATTTCATCGGACTTATTTCAAATCAAAATAAAATTTTGTTCATGAAAATAATAAAATTATGTCTTTTTTATTGTTTATTTTTCTTATGTGAAGTAAAACTTTATAGAAATGGACAAATATCGAGAAAAAAGGCACGTATGGTAATTACCTTCATTGTCCATATTACCTGCAGAAAAAGATTTTTTGTAAAATATTAAATTTGAAAGTGAAAATGTGAACTCAAAATAAAAAATTTAAAAAAAATTTAGATAGAAAAGAAATATTTATAGCCACATTTTCTTCTTGTTTTCAACTTCCTTACAGCCAGCACATTTCCAGTTTGCAATAAGTGTGGTCGCATTGCTTTCAAGTACTTATCGTTTAAATATAAATATACTAAATGGGGCATTAGTCATATATATTATTAAGGGAAGAGGGTAAAGTACAGAGTTTAGTAAACTTTTTCTTCTGAATAGACTTTCATTTTTACTACTGGTAGTCATTTACTTCATTTGGAAAAAAAGGTTTCCTCAAAGGAAACATGAGTCCTTAGGATCACAAAGTCGGGACTTTTGATAAAAACAAGCCATATAAATTTTAAGTACAGATTTTTCTTTTTAACTGTTAATTCGACACTGAACTGAAAATAATTACATTTTCAGAAAGATCTCAAGAAAAAGATAATTAATTTGCAAGTACGTCAGAGGAATGTTTTTCCTAAGTAAGCATAGAAATGATCGTTTGACATTTTGAAATTGGAAGAAACAGCGTTAAATATTTGGAAGATTATAATGATGAGATTTAAATATCTCCTGAAATTACAGAGGCTGAAAGAAAACTGATAATTACACTAAATTTAAAATAAAGGGTTCTTATAATCCATGTCTACGTCTTTTTATTAAAATATAGATTCTTAATATTGTTGCTGAGTTCTTGATTTTAAGCAAAACATAATTTGTATTACAATAAGCAGAGATAAATATTTATGAATACACTGAAACGTATGATTTGCATAGCTTCCTGAAACAAACAACATTAATATAAGTAATTTACATCATAACATACATAAGGATCAATTAATATGTAGAATAAATTTTTTATCCAGATATTTCAGTTATTCCTAAGTAATAATTAAAACTTTATGATACCCTCTAGTACTCTTTATGAGTTATTTTTCCGAATGATTTTAATACGAAAGTAGATGATTATAATACAATGAAGAACAGCATCGAGAGAATAACTAATATCGAAGGAAAGACTAGAGAGAAGTAAACTGAAGCAAATGCGACTTCTTACAGTAATTTGCTGTTGACAATGCTTTACTTTTATGAGAAATTACAAGAAAATATGTAAGACTGTCTTTTTGAAACGTATGCTTGAACAGGAACGAGTGAAGCTTAATGAAACATAGTATATGTTGATAAATTATAAATCAATAAAGTATCTTCTTCAAAATTGTTCCCTTGATAAGTAATTTACCAAAAACGAAGTTTCTCTCAAATTCTGAAAGATGATCTTTTATAAGAAAAGTAATAGTAACTATTTAATTAAAATATTTTGAATATTATCAATATGGCTAAGACAATGTTCCCAAACAAAATTTTGTTTTTTGGATTACATAGACAGGAAATAAAGGGGGGTTGAAAAAACTTTGAAATGTATTTTTGAATCGAAATTTATGTAACATAGAATTTTGTGAATTTTATCTTTAGACAACTTCAAAGATTTAAAATTTTTGAACCTTGACTAACCAGATATTAATACACACCCTTATTAACAATTAATGATTTTGTCTCACAAATGTAATTTTTACGCCATTTTCATTCATTTTGGATATGAAAAATGTTCTAAAGCTTTATTGATTTTTAGCAGTTCTATATCTCTCTAAAATACTTATTACAATAGATAACTTATATTATTAATAAAACACTTTTACCAAATTTTAAATCCTTTTCTTTTCAATAATAAATAAATAAATTTGGTTTTCATCTTTTTTATTAAAAATGGGAGTGTTAACTAGGTTAATTTTATAAATATTGAAAACTGAAACTCATGTAATGCTTGTATTCTTTTAGAACTGGATATATATATATATATAATTATAATAATAATAATCTTATAAATGAATAGCACTTTTTAATGTCAAAACAATGAAAATCCATTTTAGTTTTATTTAGAGTGGAACCATAATGGAATTAAACTTAAGATGAAGATTTTTCAGAAATCATTTTGAAACGTAGAAATTCTGTAAAAAATGCATTGCTTCAGAGCCATTAACTACTGAATTAATTATTTTATATTTTTAAATATTTGTATTTTGAATTAAAAAGTGCTTTGAAGTGCTCTTTCTCAAACCAGAAATTAAGTTCTCTTTCCTTTTCTTGAGAAAACATTTTCCTCGCGACTTTTTTTTAACAATGGCAGTACTGTTTAAAACTTCACAATTTGAAAGCTGTTTCACAAAATTGAATGCATTGTTGACCTTCATAACTCTCAAAGATCAAAAGAGAATCAAATATAAAATTACTCACACCCCGACACATGCTTCTTTATAGGAGAAGCAGAAAGCTTCTCTATTCTATACTGATTTTTCATGGCCAAAGATAAATTTCAGATTGAATGAGGAAAAGTTGAATTAAATGAGTTAATTTAATTACATTTCTCGTTTATGTTCTATTCATTTTTCATCACACAATACTTTGAAAATATCAATTTAATTCAAGTCTCATCAAACACGTTGCCTGTTGAACTAAATGAAAATGAAAATTTATGTATTTCAAATTAGTTTTCTCGATCCTTTCCAAGGAAATACTTTTGATGTATTTCCTCTTTTAACAGAAATATGAGATTTTAGAGATACTCTCTACAAAATTCCAAATTTTATATTTTAAGTTTGTCAAGAGCCCAATTTTTATTTCTGCAATGCTATTTTATATCAAAGAAAAGTCCAGCGATTGAGATTTCGAGTTCCATGAATGGTGATATACGATTCAAAGGTTAGGTTTGAATCCTGTCAAGATGAATCATGAGTTTTGTTGCACATTAAATCAAACTAGACTCTTATCCTCCCTGGGTGTAGTGGGAAAGTTGATTGAAAGTAAGATGAGCGTTTATATAGCCAAAGCTCCAAATTACGACACACATCCCGAATATTGCGTTGCATTGCTATTGTGGAGCATTTATTAAAAAAAAGAATTTGAAGAGTATACAAAGTTTGACAATAATGAAGCACTACGAACAAGTCGTGTAATTGCAACAAGAATGAATGAATGAGAAGAACATGCATATACTCGTAAAAAGAAATAACCACAATTTTAGAGCAATCGAATAATTTATTTAGATTTCATTCATTACAAAGTAAAGAAGTTAAAAACTCGTTGATACACTTCTGGACTGGACATAAGCTGTCACCCGGCTTAGCATAGACTGATAAAAATTCCCAAATGGTGACCGTATTAAAGGGAGATTTTAAGTTAAAACTTATTTCTGTACTTGCAGCTTGTGCACACCCTATTAAAAGTCGGGCTTTAAAATGGTAGTATGGTACTTCAGACCATATAATCGCGAAACTAACATCTCATGAGTCTTAAGTATGACTTATCTCGCTCTTCGGAACAGGATTGACTTTTAGACCACCCCTTAAAATTGTGCGTAGCGTACGTCCAGAAGATATAAGATCTCTTACCCTTCAGATGTCTAGCAAAATTTCTTGCCTATTGGTCTCCAACTTTCAGATTAAAACAGAAGCAGAATAAGATGGTTTTATGTTAAGCTCCTTCCCATCAGGTCCCTAAGGAACTCTATGGGGGTGAGATCAAGCGATCTGGCTGGATATTTCCATGTACATTTTCCCTGTTCATTGTTGAAAATGAGAATTGTCTTCAAAAATTATTCATGTTAAGTGTTGCACAAAGAGGACTGACCATGTAATCGGATTTCATTATGTACATGTGAAAGATATGAGTGGCGCAATGATTGGTTTTGATTTCTAGTCTACAAACAAGGCATTATGGACTTGGATATCATTTCCTTTCACACACCGCTGACCCCCATAGTTTGTCAATCGAGATGAAGTTGCAGCACAGAGGTACGTAAATGAAATTCTACGACCCATTGTATTGTCATTTCTTTTGTTCCATCTCGAACTTACTTTTAACAAGATAATTAATTCTGTGTATTACTGTGAATTGTGTCAAGCTTTCCAAATACTTCCTTGGCAGTTAGGTAATTATATCTCTGGTCCATATAACACAGAATATGATGGAAAGGTGCATAAAATCATCCCAAAATTTTGCTGATTTAGCTTAACAATAGAAGACAATTTGAATACCACTCAGGAGTTTTATGAGTCTATGTCTTGCCTGATAGCAGTTCGTATCTACGCTGGAGGAGGATCACCATCTTGTTGACTTCTTTATTTTATAGAAATCGAATTCTGAAATAAATTATTCAATTATTCTGAAATATCAGTCGTTTCTTTTTCTATGCATACGCTTCCTATTCATCCATTTTTGTCACAATTGGGCAACTCTTTCATGGCACATCGAATTTATATCTTAAAGTGTATTTTAAAATGAGTATGAATATTATGAAGGGAGTTGAATAGAAGAGGAATAATAACACTGTACTGAAATCTATAGTAAGTTTTTTGAGAGAGGAGTAAGACAGTGATTTTTTTATGCAATATATAGTAAGTGATTTTTTTATGCAATATATAGTAAGTGATTTTTTGTGTGTAATATATAGTACACCTTTAATTAAATTAAATCAATGATTCCCAGATGCTTGAGCAGTGGCAGAATCACCTGAATGTTGCAAATTCGAAATTCCTACTCATTAGGAAAACATATAGAAAAATAATTGTTATAGCACATAAAAAATAATTGTGTCTCATTGTACTCACATAACGTAGTGGGAAAATTTGGATAATGAAAAAACCAATTTAGTAGTCTTGTAACTTTCTCATGGATTAAGTTATTCACGTCTTTGTCATTTAGTCACTTTATACATATGATATGCGGTTAATCTAACGAAACTACATTTAACTTCACAAAATGAACAAAAGCATTCAAGCCATTTTACTCTGGCTTCTATAAATCGTATACGAGGAAAGACTGATAAGTTTTCGACCTGATATAGAGATGGCGCTAAGAATTTAATATCTCACGAGTAGTACACAGTGCCATCCTTTACGAGCTCCTTTATATAATTTCAGAAGAGTTGTTTTGTCAGTATATGTTTGACAACATTTTAAGCGAGACATTCAGAGCCACTTTCACGAAAAAATAAACGAATTGGAAAAAAATGAGTAGCATTAAATACTTCCAGTTGAAAGGTTCGACGTCACTTTGTAGTGGCATTGTATTACTATTCGCCTCTTGTGCCGTAACTCAATCAAATATACTAACACTAAAATGTCAGTAACTTATACAAGAAGACGTTAGACAAATCTCAAGCACAATATTTATTCCACAGACTTGCAATATAATGACAAATGAACACCTGATCTCCAAGGTAACACCTTAGATATATTCGCCCGTTCCACTGATACCGAATTAAGATTACTTTATCACAATTTTTCCGGTTGAAGTTGACTTGATTCTTGGCTCGTCACCCGTAGCCACTCTTGATCTCGTCTACCACCTGTAAGACATATACTCAATGCTAGTGACGCTCAACCTCTATCGCATGAATCTCGCTTTCCTTATATACTTTCCTATCTACACCATTTCACTTTATTTCTACCTGCCTCTAATTTAACTAATCACGTTTCATTTTGGTTGGGAAGAAATTGCTTCATTCGTGCAATAAATCTTAATTTAAGTCCCCAAGGTTAGTGAAGAGAAAAACTGAAAATACCCCAACGTCACAACTTCAGATTAAACAAGAAGAGAACTCAACATTAAATCACTCTTCTTCATCATGTTCAGTGATACAACAGGTGGAATCTGAATTTAAAAAAGATCGTAAGGTCATCAAAGACGAACGTTTCTCCGTATGCTCTGTTGAAGTAAAACTTCTTGAAATTATAGAAAAAAATCCATAAAATCGTGATGGCAGACCATAGATTAAGACTTACTGAGATATCTGAAACAGTTAAAATATATATAAAAAAACTTGTACTTAAAATTTTCATGATATTTTGGGTGTGAAGATGCTCTATACGAGACGAGTTTCGCGTTTGTTAACACCCGAAATAAAATTCAATAGCAAAATTATTTAAACTGAGAATTTAACACTCTATAAGCAGAAATCCGGTGAAAATTCACTCCGATTCATAACTGTGGAGAAAAACTTGCATCCGTTAAACAATAGACAGAGGCTAATGAATCATCCCCGAAGAAAGCAAAAATAGCTTTGTCAACCAACAAGGATATGGCGTCTGTTTTCTAGAATGCAAAAAGAATTGTGTTCAATGATTTCATTAAAAAGGATAAAATCATCAGTGGTGATTATTAAGCAGCTTTTGAAAGACGAAGTTAAGATAAAGCGATCACACTTAGCGAAAAAAATATTGCTTCAACATAACAATGTTTCAGTATTTTTTGTCCATCGTAGCAATGGCTAAAATCGACAAACTAAAGTTCGAAATGATTGCTCATCCATTGTGTTCACCAGATTAAGCACCTATCGACTACTATCTATTTCTTAATCTCAAAAAATAGCTTTGTGAACAACGATTTGCGAAAATTGAAGAGGTTATTGATATTGTGAAAATAAGTACTTTCAGAAGCTCGACGAATTATCTTATACAAATGGCATTATTAAATCAGAGAACTGATATAAAAATATATTAATATTTGTGGAGATTATGTTGAAAAAAAGGCAAATTTAAAAAAAAAAAATTATTTCTTTATCATAACGTAAACTTATCAGCCTATCCTCGCAATGTACATACTAAATACCACTTTTTTAAATAAATTATTTAGTTTCCCTTTCCTTTGATCAATCCTGTGTTATATACACTCTATAACAAAACAATACAAAAAAATGACGCAAGAAGATGGAGATGTTTGATGGAGACAAAAATTGGCGGATAGGAAAATTATGAACAAAATAGAAAATGATTAAAATTTCAGAAAAATTGAATGATTTATTTCAGAGTTACATAGTTACAAAGTAACGGGCTCAATAAGGTGTTGACAAACCTCTAGTCTGGATGTTAGCAGCCACACGACGTGGCATAGAGTGATAAAGCTCCCTGATAGTCTCCTGCGGTATTTCTTGCCAAATTTGCTCTAATTGTCGGGCTGGGTCATCAACATTCCCAGGTAGATGCAGTCGCCTTCCCATCCTATCCCAGACATGCTCGATTGGAGAGAAATCTGGCTGACCAAGGAAGTGTTTGACAAGCTGTAAGACAGTTCATAGCAACATGTGCCGTATGTGGTCTGGCATATCCTATTGAAAAATAACGTCAGGGTACTACAAAACGAACGGTGGCAAAACTGGTCTCAGAATGTCGTCGACGTACCGCTGTGCTGTAAGTGTGCCTCTAAAGACGACCAAAGGGGTCCGGCTATCAAGAAAAATGGCACCCCAGCACACTCCTGGTTGAGGGCCTGTGTGGCGAAACACTCAACGTCCCCAGTCAGCATCATTCCAACCTCATCGAGCCAAGTACCACTGTAATCTGCCTCGACAGTGTGTGGGCGTGAGTGGTAGGTGGCGTAGTGGTCGGTAGGAACGTAGATTTCGCTTCATCAGCCGTCTGTAAATGGTCATGGTGGACACTCGTGTCCAGTCGCTCGTCTAATGGTTGATAACGATGAATCAGGTGCTGTGACCGATGATCTGACAATCACTCTGTCCTCCTGTTCTGCTGTGGCCCTAGGTCGACCGCTACCATCATGACGCTGAAATCTGCCACTGTCCACTCATTCTTGCCAGCATCTTCTAATCGCCGCATCGCTTCGACCCATATGACGAACTATTCTCCGATTTACCCACACAACTTGTCTCTTTCAATCCAATTATATGATCTCTTTCAAACTCTGACAGTTGCTCGTAATGAGCTCGAATCCTGCGATGAGGCATTTTTTCAGTCATTGAAAGGTATCCTAAATCGCAATGCAACAGAAATTTGACCATTCGCTTGAGAATCACTTCTTATATACACTTGATGAGTGCGCAGTTCTGATGAGCAGAAGCTCCTGCTATTCATTCATTGGACACCAAATTTTAATCATTTGCATGTTCGGTCTAAATGTTTTTGCATACGATATTTCATTACAATCGGGCAATTCCTTCTTGGAGCGTCCTTTTTTTTTTGTTATCGAGTGTATGTTCCCAGGAACTATTGGATGAAGTAATAATTATCCTAGACGAGAAAACTGAAGTTAAATAAAATTTATAAAAATGTAAGAAAAAACAACACACCTGCTCTGAAATAGTCAACTATATGACGCCGAAGCAAATTACAATATAATAAACTATCATTTAAAACTATTATCCTTATATCCTTTTATATAGAGGAAGTTTTAGAAAAGTCAAAGACAGGTTCATTGCCGTAGAATTAGATGTAATTTTAATTTCAATAATCTCTACCCTTTCATTAATTACTGAGCAAATTAGTACGAGCCACTGATGACTCATTGATTGTAAGTAACTTGCATAGAATATTTCCTTATAACCTTACAAAACCTATTAGTTAGTCTTATGTAACTTAACATTTATTAAGAAAAAACAAACAAACAATTGACTTAGATTTCCATACAGACCAAAATTATGAGTTGATGTTCAATATGATGTTGTCATAAGAGGCGCATTCCTTCATATTTTAACATCTTCATGTAATTAATTTATGTGTTCCCGTATTTTAGAATTATCATTCTGATTGAAAAAAATCAAAATAATTTCCTGAAACATTGCTATAAAATGATATCTAGAAGTAATTTTACTTAATAAAATTCCGCTGTTCACACAATAACAAAGCAACGATATTCTGTGAACTTATTCAAGCAAGACTCCAAAGTATTTAATGAATATGTACCGTAATTATCAAAATACGCTTGATGCGACATTTTGGATTCTACCTGCATTAAGTCAAATAGTAAATTTGTTATCTAATTATGCAAACGAATTGTACAATGAGAATAATATAGGCTTATAATGAAAAGGATTTTATTTGTCCTAACAATACATAAAAAGCAATGCACGTTAAATTGAGTACATTTAATTATTTTCGATTTATTTTAATAAATTACACTCATCCAATGCCGTTAAAACATTTCGGACATGCAACGCTGGGACACATTCCTGCTTCGGAAATGTGCAGTAATTACGCTGGACTATTGATCGTTAGAATTCCGAGTTTTTGAAACGTTCTGTTACTGCTGTGAGCAGCTCTCAGTTCTGTACAATTAAAGATTGGGCTTTTCTCGTTGGAGGAAATTTATAATGTTCCCCTGTAACATTGAGGAAATGGCAAGGTTTTAAGGCGATAACGGCTTCAACGAACTGAGAATAATGACTCCAGAGAATGAGTTGGTAAATGTGCTTTCGTCTGTCTAATAGTTAAACGGACGAGAGAAATAAAACCGATAAATGGTCGAGCGCCAGATTTTCGTTTTAAGTTTTCCATTTGTTCCTTTCTATCTAGGCTTGTTCATTTCTGTTGGTACAACCCCTTTGGAATCAGTAAAGATTATTTGGAAAAATAAAGATATATCTGTGAATATAATTAACCATTCAAAAGTCGATGAAAGAGAAGAATGTATGTAAAAAACGTAAAATTGCGGAAAACTCTTTCAATGTCAATTGCAGTTTGTTAATAACTTTAAAAGATATCTTTTTTCTTTGTAAAGTTTGACAATCTTTTGCCTTCAGAATCATTTAATCAAACAGATGTAATTAAAGAAAAACTATTGTAGAGGTATTCCGATTCAATGTACATATTCTAATTTCATTGATCTGTATTAAAAAAGTACACGCTTGAGGACTTCAATGGTAATTTTTGCTACCTATTAATAATAGTTATTAAGTTTTAGTTTAGTTTTTATTAACGTCGCACTAGAAGCTACACGAGGGCTATTGGCGACGAACCTCGCAATTTTGAACCACGGTCAAGTGATTAGGAAGACACCTGAGCTGGCACCCTCTCCTTCTAACATCCACACCACGCCAACAGGAGGACTTTGAGCCCCGACAGATTTAATGTGCATCAGCCCCGGCTACACGGTGGGTCTTCAGCGGCCTAGGCTCGAATCCGAGACTGAACAAAAACCGCCGGTCACGAATCCGAAACCATGACCACAAGGCTACTGCTGCCACATGATAGTTATTAAAATATAGTTGCGTGCGTGTACGAAAATTATTTTTAAATATTTACTTAGGAATAATAAAATCAAGCCCCCTGTATTATCACATGATACAACTTATGATATCTGTTAAAGACATTTATAGACGTGTCAAAAATTACTCATTGATTAAGAGTTTAGTAAAAGCGTTTTGGTTCTTATAGTTTTTTTGACAAATTAATATAATTAGCAGCATCAATACAAACGATTCAGAAATTAATAAATGAACTTTTTCATAATGTAAGAGCCTAAATATTTTACTTTATTTGCTTGCAGTATTTTGCTTAAGAGTTAAACTTAAGTCAAAATATCACTTAAATCAAACATAAATAAATGAATAAATTTTTTAAAAAATAATAAATAGCTATATATTGGAAAATGAGCATGCATTAACTAAAAAATCAGTTTTATGATAAAAATTCGTTTCTTTTAAAAAAGCTAAACTTAAAATAAAGCAAATAAAAAAGAATTTATTTTCCTTCAAGATAATTTTAATGCATCATATTTACTAAAATTAAAACAAAAGTTAAACATTAAACATATATGTGCAATAAAGAATTATTTGTCACGAAATTAAAATCAAATGTAAAAAATACATTCTTAGAAAAAGAATAACATAATTTTTTTATATTTAACATAATAGCTCATTTACTTTAGAAAAGAAATTCCAATATATTTAAATATTTTTGAAATATGTTTCAATGCATATTATTTTAACAATCGTTTTTTCTACTTGATTTTTTATGAAATTCGTCTTTCATTATTTTTAGTTTATTCGCCTTTAAAAATTTTGCACTGGAACTCTATTTTCTTTCTAATTTTCTTAAAAGTACAAAATATGATCAAACTGAGTGTTTTTCGAAATTTGGTTGATTTTTAAGTTAAAACCTTTAAGAACTGCATTATAAGAGGATTACTCTGATTTCAAACCAACAGTTGAATGAAACATGCATTCGTAAATTTTCACAACGACGTGAATCATAGGTAAATGTCTTAAAAAATCGATATGCAATTAAAATGCCTTTCTCAGTAAAATTATGCATTTTCCAAATAATTAAAGCTTTTAGACTCTTTCGTTCATAAGTCCTTTTGACTAAATTACGCATTTTCCAAATAAATAATGCTTTTAGACTCTTTCGTTCTTAAGTCCTTTTGACTATTATTTTCATGATCATAAGCCGAAGCCCAAATACAATTTTAAAACCATTGAAAGTTTCATGTCTTGCGTCTTTTCTATAATCTAATTTTATATATTTATGACTGAATATCTTTGCTACTCAAGAAGCAATATCTCAAAATTATATGTAAAATACAATCTGAATGTTTTATATACCTATTCTGAAGGTTTTAAAGTAGATATTTTGCTAATATATGATTAAAAATATTCCTTTTTAAAAAAGTTTGTGTGGTAAATGAATCAATATTTTCATTTTTTTTTTTTGCCCATTAGTTTGAATATCTTAAAAGACAATCGAAGCTACATTTCTAAACTTAATTAAATAAACAAATATTTTAATATTTGAAATTCAGTACCTTAATAAAAATATTTCAAATTCTAAACCTAGTCATATCTTATGGTGGGATTTATCACTTTTTTGAGGGTGTTTTTGAAATGATATACACAAGCGCTCTTGCAACTCTAAAATTTCGAAATCAATTTTTTGATTGAAAAGAAAATGTAATTATCAATCAATAGCAACAAAATGTATATATAGTACTATTTTTCACTCAAAAAGTATCTTTTTTATATTAAGGCTATATTAGATTTCCCAAAGTTACTTTATTTTGCATTCGGAATACTTCCAATAACTCAAATTTTGCTTAAATGTCTCAATATTTTGAAACTGTAATTTTTATGATATAATAAAATTAATAACACAATGATTATTTTGATAATTTGCTTAATTATTTATTAATTGAAATATATTTGTAGAGTGTGTTTTTTCAGATGAAAATGCACCGAAAATATAAAAATATATCTCTTCTACATTAATGATTCAATTGAAAAAACTGTGTGGCAAATTGTTTATTTTGACCCTTTCGCTCTCAAATTACGAAAAAAATCAAATAAAAAAAATCATTCTATGAATTAATATGCATAAATTCTTGTTTTAAATTATATAGACAAAATTATTTGTTCAACTTGATCCCATTATGGGAAATTTGAGGATCCTCGTAAGAAGCTTGTAAGTTTAAAACGTTGCAAACATACCTATTCAGAAAAAATGAAAGGAGACAAACAGGTAACAAATTTAATCTAACTTTTATTTATATTTTAATGTTCTAAAGGATATTTTAACAATTGTTACTTAATATAATGAAATTACAGATAAATTAAAAAAGTTATCTCGAATGAAAAGCCTGGAGGCATTCAGAACATTGTGCTTCCTTGCATTGAGCACATATGTATCTAGTTTTCCTGGGATAGCCGGGTAAGTGGCACTTGGCAGCATATTTCCCTTCAGTTTTAGTAAGATAACGCTAACCAATATCTCTTCTCAATTTAGCACCATCTTACACTTTTAAGCGTTTCTTTGTTGGTGGATCTCGCAATGTACTAGTTCTGCCTTTCTTTTTGCTCTAATTTCCATCTAATTTCCTTCTAATTAATTCCCATAAGATCCAACAATTTACGACGCAAGCATTAAGCATATGGGGAAAAATTCAGAAGTACCACCGTTTATCTCGTAGCTTATGTCTATACAGACCTAATAATGAATCTATAAAATCTACTCCACCCATATATTTATTATACATTTCTATGGAAGCAGGTCTTAGAATTTCGATAGAAAGTTTTTCTTGAATGCTCCAATGTTTCACCGATCCTGCAGGACCTGCTCCAAGAAATGTTGAGACTACATGAACAGCTGAGTTGTCGATCCATCTTGTTATTATAATGTTTTCTTTACTTGTGGTAATGGGAAATGTGCCTCTGGGATCACGATTAATTTCATTGGTAGGTTTCATTTTATTTGAAGCTTCTTGTAATCTAACAGCCAGGATTTTATTCCCCATGGATGGGGTTTACCTCTTATATATTGCTTGATGTTTGACCTTCCTTTAAACAGAATCATCATTTAATCCAATGACAAATACTCTTCTGGGTCTTAGCTGTCAGCAAACACTCTGGAAAAGTGATCTAATACTCGTATGATTTTATACAGCTTATTTTTACTGTCTTGAGATGCATTACTTGGAACAAAAATAATTTTTAATTAAATTTTTAACAAAATTAGCTTCCTGTTTATTCGTTTTATGATAAAAAATGGTAATACAAAGCTATTTTTTAAATTTTCTCAAGGAATTTTATTAACATTTAATTAGTTTTATTTTTTAATGAAATTTCCCTTTACAACCACGTGTTACTTTAAGCCTCATATGAGGCACTATGATTTCCAATAGATATGAAGTTTATTTTTTAGAAGTAAACAATTTTAATGATATCACATGGTACGTGTTCGTCTTATAACTGGAAATTTTTTTTACTTACCTCATTTAAAAGTATATTACAGTAATAAACAAATGATGTTAATTCTTCATTAACTTCTTTCATAAAATCGAAGAATTCAATTTTTCAAGACTGGTGTTGCGAGTTGTTATGGTATACTAAAACAATTTGAGGCCTATTTGTGGCTTAAATGGATAAGAGGAGTCACTCAAGCGAAAAAAAAAAGGGAAAAAAGGATTTTGAATAACTGTTTCTTTGATTGTAGGAGTCTCATATGAGGTCCAGGCGAGCGAGATGGTTAAGTTTAAAAATATGTAAAAATTTTATGAAATTTTTTTTTAAAAGCTTTCAAATCAGAAACAGCAATTAAAAAAATATATATAAAGATATTTAAAAAATTTTAATAACTGAAAAAGCTATATAGATCTTTACAAATTGTGTGTTATATAAATTAATCATAGGAATCCCAAAAACCCAAATTCCTCTGAAATACATCAAAAATAGAGATTTTAGCTTCTTGAGACTTATGTTTTCCTCTGCGGAAATGCTTTATGTTTTAGCTTATATGCTCAGAATATATTATGATAAAGAAATAAAGTTAAAAGACGAACCTTTTTCTTGAAAATATCTTTTTTTAATAATCAAAAATAAAATGCATAGCAAATTTATTCTTCGTGTTTATGTAAGGAAATTACTTTCGAAAATAATAGAAATCTTTGAAATCCTTTATACATCAATTCTGCAAATATCTCTTTTTTCCGAATTAGCTAAGCAAAAGAAAAGAAATCATCAAAAAATCAAGAATCAGTTGAATTTATTTTGAAAAGAAATCCATTTTTGTTACTCGAATTAATTCATCAGTACTTATATGTCTCTGAAAAAGAAAGTATTCTTTCTGTTTTATTTCTCCTTCCTTATGATCTTCAATTTCAAGAAACTATCATGCATAAATTATTTGAAATTACATTCATATTTAATCTTCAGTTTCTCAGAAACGTTTCGGCGGATTTCTAAAAATATTTTATGCATAATGTTTGTTTTGAGATATGATTATTTTTAGATTATATTGATCGTTGCCACGCATTCATTGATTGCAAGGAAGCTTCAATAATAAGATAGCTTTGACCATACATATACTACATGTCGTAAGCTTACCTGTGACGCTCGAGTATATGTGAGCGTAATGAGTTTTTTTAGGCGGAAGCATTCCCCGTAGCTCATGTCGTTATTTGAATGATTTACGACGGAAGCAGCGTTTATGGAGTCTTCGAAAAGAGTCCAATTTCCTCAGAAGGGAGCGAAATGTAAAAAGCAAAATATTTTTCAAAATGTTATGTCAAAATTGTTGTCGAATCCAAATAAAATTTCTTTATTTTACATTTTGAGTTTTTGAAACTAGCAGCGAAATTATAGGATGAGAAAAATTGTATTTCTTATTTTTTGATACTTTGCCGTTTTATCTAAAGAAACTATGAGATAGAATTTTCAAAATAATTCTTCTAGTACAGAATTTATTTTTGTAAATATTGAATATTTTTAATGAAAGAGAATTAAAGAAGCAATATTCTTCTTCATTCTAATAGTTTTAAATTAATGAAAATGCATCTAACTCTGTTGAAAATTTTATACATATAAGTATTTATTTCTTGATTAATTTGTATCAGAATAAAAGAAAGTACAGAAATTACACAAGGCCTTATGGGATTGTTAAATGAATTTTCATTAATTTCTCATTAAAGTAACTTTGTTCAATTAAAAAAAACTGCAAATTATCACTTCGTTCCCCAATGAACAATAAAATAATTTTGAAACATTTTGTTTTAAGTTTTTCAATATTCTGTTGAACTTATTTGTTTTTATGTATAACTTATTGTTTCATAACTTAATTCATAACTTTGAGTTCCCAACTAAAAGGAAATTTACAGTTTCTTTTTATATGCTTTTGTTAATAATTAGAAAGGCTTACACTTTTAAAATTATTTACTGTTTTTTTGAACAGGTTTAGAGTGGAACAGCTTACTTTTAACTATTGGAAAACTACATATATTATGTTCAAAGTTAGTTATCAAACTATCCTTTTTCTTTCTTAAATGAAAGTAAAGTATTTTCTGTTTTAACTTTAAATTAAAGTAAAAGAATAGATGAGGTGTCCTGTATGTTTTCTATTTATAAGTATATATTCAACTTATCTTATTTCTTACATTCTATATTTAATAATTATTCAAATAATATAACAGTTTCTTGTAATCTTGGTATCCAAAAATTTCATCTACTAAATTCCAAAAAGTAACATAAATTCATAATTTACATAACAAGTTGAATGCTATATTTTTTGTCATTGTTCAACTTAACTATGTCTAATTTCTTCTCTAAAACTAAAATGGTCTTTCACTGATTAAAAATCAAAAATTAAGATTTCTGGATAGCTTTTAGTTAAAAAGAATTGATATCTTAAATCTAATTATTTAACGATAATAAGATCTTTTGAGCGAATGTATAAGAATGAGAAAAATAATGCATTTATTTTGTTACATGATGCAATTTTTAATCTATTAAGTAGTAAAATTCTATAAAAATGCTGAAGTAACAATATTAGAACTAAACAAATGACAGTTAAGGATACTTGTATACGACTGAATGAAATATAAATACATCAGATTTTAAATAACATGGTCAGAAATACTTCTTTTAAAAGAAGTAAAATTCTAAACTAGGGTGCATAATTTATTACTAAATATGAGATTTTAACTTCGAAAATAATTATTTTTAAATAATTATTACTATATTTTCAATTAATTTTACATTTTCGAATTCTTTATATACCTCATTGCATTTAGTTTATAAATATGAATTTTTTGCTCATATATTTGAACATTGTAGAATATATCTCGCTTCGATTCCTTGTTCCATAAATCAGCAATTAAGAAAAAGCTAGATATCGATAGATTACCAAATTTTAGGAAAAACATAGAAGGGGGAAAAAAGGAAAAGAAAGGAAGATAGGAAGCAAAAGAAGAATTAAGCATGGTGAAAAAAGAAGAAAATGATAGAAAAAATATAATTTCAACTTCCGATATCTCTTGTTAAAATTAATAAATGATAAATTATCTATTAATATATTCTTGATAAAATATCAGTCTTTAAATCTTAAAAATAAGAGCATTTATCTGGCAAAATTTTTAAATGTTGACATGAAGATATCATGTTAGAGAGCTAAACATATTATGGGACCAGTTCCTTGGTATCAGAAGAAATATTTTTCGCTAGGTATGTCGTAAACGTTTTACGACCAGTGTAAAAATTTTAGTTTAAGAAATAAATCTCCCAATCGATTTCTTATCTGTATCTTTCTTTACAACATGAAAGACAAATCTTTCTTTGTTTTTTCCCTCTAAGTTCATGATTTACACAGAATAATCTTATTTCAGAAAGTTTTTTTCTTGATAGATCACTTGGGAACTAATGACAGCCCTTCAAGAATCTCCGAACACTGATAATTTGGCTTTAGAGACTACCTGTTCATTCTTAGAATCTATCTATTTCTCTATATTGCTGTAGTCTCCTGAGAGTATAGTTTTCCTCTTTGTACTGCATTCTTGTAGCGTACTCCACAATGACAAGGCAAGTCTTTATCAAGACCAATATCTTAGGAACTATTATTGCTGTTTTACTTGTTTTTTTCTGTTATGTGTTACGAAATACTTTTGGGAACTCTTAACACTTTTTCCGTTAGCAGTAACATGATATCCTTTTGGACATTTGCCAAAAGAAATTATAAACTTGTTTATAGGTACTAGAATAATGGAACTTTGCTGTAGTTGAACTAAAAAATAAAAAAGTATGAAATATATTTGAACAGTAGTAACAAGAAACATAAATATTTTGAAAGTTATTAAGGAAATAACAAAGTTGGATGGCGGAAAATAACCTTAAGCTCCAGTGTGAAATTTTCTGTTATTTTGTCGCAGCAGAGATTTACATTTTGTAACACGCCCCAGTAATTTTCTTTTCGACAGTTGCCCATAACTTTGTCATTTCTATTGCTATGTAGCTTATGTTCTTTGTATTTTAACATTTAGTTTTTATATGAAATACTTCTTGGAAAAATAAGGAAAAAAAAAAAAAAAAAAAAAAAAAAAATGGGAAAAATCATTGTTCTAAATAGAAACTGAAAATCATTACATTAAATTGTAATTTGAAAAACAACAATAGCATTGAATTGTTCTAAAATATGAATTGATAACCCTTTAAATTAGTTAAGTAAGTCTGTTTTCTAAGAATCAAGAAAAAAAAAAATCTTAATCTGTTATTCATATACATTAACCCTTAGAAGCAAACAGCTATTTACTCAGAAAAGTATAATTACATCCATTATTAAGATTCCTATACCTTAACAACCGACTGGCTGAAATAACGTACTCTTAAAGTATCGAAAAACGATACATCGAAAGACAACTTATAATTTAACTCAATTAATACTTAAATAAAAACAATAAAAGATATCCATAACCTAGATTATAAGAAGAAATTTTAAAAAAATGTTTGTTAAAGAAAAAAAAAATTACATAACATCAATAATAAAAAATGTAATAGAATCGTTTTTAAAATAATTTCGTATTACTTGTGTATTAACGTCCTCACTTTCAATTTTCAATTCTTTTATATGAGCAACATAAATTTTGAGATTTATTCTTAATTATTTTTTCTCTGCTCAAGCAGGATTCTATTAATTTTAAGTAAAGGTGAATGTACTAACAGTCCAATGCCATTTCAATAACCGATTCATCATAATTAAAAAATTATGTATAGGTAACAGAACAATCTGAATACATTTAAGATAAATCAGGTTATATGGGTGAAAACATGAATAAATTTGTTTTATTCCGGAATTTTCCAAAAATTTTGAATGAATTATTTTCATTTTCTTACTACATTAGTATGCATGTATTTAATTAGATGATCTTACAAAGCTATATCCTTATTTAAGAAGTAAGCATTTTAAATTTCCTTTTTGAAAAAAGATTATCTCTCTTCTAAGATAACATAATTTCTGAAAACAAATTATATCAATTTAAAAATGGCAAATTCCTTTCAGTTGCATCCTAGAAAGTTTTAAAATTACAAAAGTATGAAATATGGAATTTATAATTAATATTTAGAAGAGAAATTTTAAAAAAACCATCTTATATCAGATTCATCTGAGAAAATAAAGTAAATATTTTGCACCTGTAAAAGTATTATTAAATTACCTGCGTTTTCCAATTTTGTATTCTTAACACTGTAATATACTCGTATAGTATTAGTATATAAAAATGTGAAGAATCTCGTTTATCTGTAATTATTCCAAAATAATATTTAGAATTACAAAATGATTTTCTTTGATAAAATATCACAACATTATTAATGATTAAAAATATTAGTAATTTTGAAATTTTTGAATTCATGTTTACGATATTAGCAGTGTATTCTCTATCTACTGACTGTATAAAATAACTGTTAAATTGGAGTAAAAGAGCTTTCACACTTTGAAAGCTCTAGTATTTTCAAAGATATGGTCTGACAATGAATGCGGCTACTATCGCTATATGTTAGTTGGATATATGGTCATCTGGACCTCTGAAATATTAGAAATGGAGGGAGAGAGTCAGAGGAGCACACAGGGAAAGAATATCAAATTATTTATTGTAAAAATAAATTACAATAATTATATATATATATATATATATATATATACATACATATATATATACCTGCATATATATATATATATATATATATATATATATATATACCTATATTTATATGTGTGTGTATCTATTCCAATATCTAGAATATCCAAAACTGATGCAAAACAATTAAGAGAAAAAAAAAACTAAACATTTGAGGAAATAATAAAAAATCAAAATAATATTTATGTAAATAAAATAAAAAAATTACCGAAAAAAAAACAATCAAAGGTTCTAAAATTTAAAACCTAAGAATTCAAACACACTTTTAACAAACCAAGGAATTTAAACCGAATCACAGTGATAGAAAAGCAAAATTGAGAAAAATGGATATAATATAATTAATATTGTTCCATATATTGGAATGGAATAATGTGCGTTTATGCAGGTAATTATAGATCAAACCATCCCATTTCAATGAATTATATTATAATAAAATGATAACAAACCAAAAATCAGAAATTCAGAAGTTCAACCAGAGAAAAAAGAATGAAGGTAAGCATGGTAAACATATTCATTTACGCAACAAAATCCAATTTACATTTAACAATCAACTAAAGTATTGTATCACCAATCAAAACTTTGATTAAAAATATAAATCTTAATTAAAGCAAAAAAATAATCAGAAAATTTACCAAACGAAAACATAATGTAATTTAAAATACTTAACAATGACACGTCATCTTAAATATAAAATATTGAAACTTTTTAAATAATCCAAAATCACAAGCAGAAAGAAATTAATTACTGAATGAAAAAATACTTGAAGAAATTGCATTACAAAATAAAACATACATTACTATTATAAAGCATTTGCAAGTACAAAAAAAAATTATAATATAAAATCCCCACACGTGCGTGTGTATCTTCTTAACTCTATTAAGGAATTCATTGAAATCAATCAATAATATTTCCCACAGAAAAAAAAGGATTGATTGATTTCAATGAAACTACATAAAAAAATTGAAGGATTTAAGGAAGCCAAAAAATTTATTTTAAATTACTTAACAAACATATAATAGAAAAAATGGTGAAAAAACCAACATTTAACATATTTTAAAAGTCAAAAATTAACTTATAAATAATTTCTGTAATAAATAAGGGAAATAATTAAATATAGATCTCAGACAAACATTAAAACTGGGTAGCCATTTAGAGGGAAAAAATCTATTTACTAAAAAAATTAATAACAATAATAAACACATCTAACAAAAATAATAAAATTTTAAAAAATATGTAGTTAGAGAAAGAATGATAAAGAAGGGGAAATATAGAGCCAATAATAAAATTAAAAATTATAAAATAATAATAATAAATAATCTAAAAAAAGAAGAAAAAATAAACAAAAATAAAATTAAGAAAATATTTTAGTCACATTTATAATTTTTATACATTAAATTTTTTTTAAATAAAAGGATAATCAGACTTAACACAGGTAATATAGAAATAATTTAAGTTAGTTAAAATATGGTAGGAAAATTAATGACTTTGATATTTCTCAGTAAATAGTTATATATAATATTTCTAAAAACATTTAAACTTAAATTAATATCAAAGATGGTTCTTTATTAATATGAAAGTAATAATTACATCACTATTAACAATTTTTAAATTAATATCTAAGAAATATGTTTCATGAGAATTTACAATTGTTTTAATGCAATTAAAATATAAAGGAAAAAGGATAAATATGGTATAATATCTATTTTGAAAACTGTACGATCATCAATACAGCTTAATAATTAGAAATTATTGTTTATATTCATAGAAATGTTCATAAATATTAGCTACACTAATACTAATAGGAAGCCCTTGAAATATATCTTAGTTTTGCTTATAGTTTTTACCCTTATAACTCATTAATAAGAAATTTTAACTCTTTTTGGAAGATGAATAACTATTAATTTTTAATTCTTTATAATTAGCTAAAATAACCTTAATTAAATAATCTAAATCTATAAAATGTTAACAAATCTTCAAAGTCATAACCACAAATAGAGTAAATGTCTCAATCTTTAATACAGTTATTAATTTCATAACTATTTTTATTAATTGCAGTATTAACAAAACTATCAGTTGTACTTCGTAAAATCTTTTGTAATATTTTTTTCTAGCTCTAGTAATATATTAGAACCCTTAGTCACATTTCTAAATTTAATAGGAACTCTGTGAAATTTGGGAATTAGAAATACGCGAGGAAATTTTATCATATTCAAAGTATAACCTATTTTTTATCCAAAACTTTATCACTATTATTAACATTAATAAAGGTATTATTATTAATCAAATTCTCTCTTTCTTATACGTCAAGTCAAACAATGTTTCTTAAAAATAATCACATAATTCCCTGATACCTTATCAGTATAAAAAATAATAAATTCATCTTATAACTTTTCAACGGTAATTTTAAATCTCTAATCTTAGTGCTATCATTTATCTTAAAGGTTCAAATATTTCAATTCTTCATTAATATGAAATTTACATACTTTAAAAGCCTCAATAGGTAAAATAAGAATAATGGTTAACTTAAAGCATAGGAAAAAGTAAATCAAAAATGTAAAAAGATATTTTTGAAAATAAGGGAATCAACTAAAAAATTAAACACTTTAAAGATTTACACATTGCTGACCGGGTTTGGGATTGAGTTGTGTGGTTAAATCAAGTTTTATTAGATCCAAACCATCCCAATCAGCAATTACATCATACTAAAAATGGGTAAAAACCAAAAGTCCAAAAAACTAATTAAAAAATGCAAATCATTACTCAATAAATACATTTAAAATGGAAAATCGAAAAAATATCTAAAAGTTAAGATAAACAATAACTAAACTCTAATTAACTTAAATTAAAAACACATTAATAGGTAACTTATTAAAGAGCATTGCAGGAAATTAAACTCATTATACAAAACATACACGCTATTTTCTAAAAAACCTATTTAAATTGACTGACAAAATTATTTTCCCTCTAGAAGTGACTATAATTGTTAAAACTATTATAATGATTACGCAATTCCCAAGTATTGTAAAAGAATTTAAAAAAACAACATTTGTTTTAATTTAAAAATTATATGTTTCTTAAAGAAATTAGTACTATACCAATGTAAAAATAAAAATTTAAATATTTCTTAGTAAACTTGTATAAATTAATTTATATTTTTTATATAATTTTCATATTTTAAGTGAGTTTTTAAGAATCATAAGAAAAATTAGCTTGAAAGTAGTAATTGTGAAATTCATTAAATATATTTATTATATATAATTTTTTTAATATATATATATATATATATATATATATATATATATATATATATGCTTATTTAATTTATTCGTAACCAAATTTTCATTACGTAAGTCCGTCGCCAATAGCCCTCGTGTAGCTTCTAGTGCAACGTTAATAAAACCAATCGATCAATCAGTACGTACGATATAATTACATATAATACTCCTGAATATTGAATTAAGTAATTCTTTATTCTAAAAAGGAACCTTATCCACATGAAAATCGAAAAATTTTCCTTTTATAAGAAATATTATTATAAATTTTAATGTTAACAGTTTTTAATTTAATATCTAAATACTCAGTTTCCGTTTTAAATTTAAATAAGAATGATAAAAAAGATAAATCAGGTTTACGATTTGAATTAGCATTTTCATGAAATAAAATAAAATCATCTATATCTAAATAAGATAAAATTATTTTTATCAATTTAGTTATGTTCATAATATTGTAAATAAATATTAGCTTAACTATTACAGGCCCAGATTTTCTTTCAAATATGCTTTTAATCTGACATTAAGTTAATTGCAGTTTTCTTTAAGTGTTCAATTAACTTAAAAATTAAATTTTTCATAAGAAATAAGATCATTATTATTATATTTCCTAAAATAGTTAAAAGTACGCTTACAAGATATTCTAAATGAATTGAATTAAAAAACTCGTCAAGTCTAGTGCGGAGTAAATTTCTTCGCTTTTTAATGTGCTTAGTAAAATCTGAACTATTTTTAATAATTGCAGGGTTATTAAGACTATACAGTAAAAGAATTCTTGTAAAGTCTCTTGTAAAAGAATTTGTTTTAATTTATCTGCTCTTGTAATATATGTATTAAATTCATCACATAGTCATTGCGCGAAATTCGATAGGCACTTGATGAGATTTAGGAGTTGAAAGAATATGCGGGACATTTTATATTGTTAATTTGAAAAAAAAATGTTTCTTATAAAGAGCATTATCAGTCACCCAAGGACCTACTGTTTTAGTTGGATCACTTTTCGTGTACCAGATCAATTTTTTATCTTTTGCTTCAAATTTAATTACATTTGGCTAAAATATATTCAATTCAATAATTTATCGTTTGCTTTTTAATTACAAGTAGATGATGTAATATTCAATTTAATAATGAATTGTTTGCTTTAATTTTAATATCAGAAAATTTTACTTAAGTCCATTTTTCGTGATATTTCATCGATAACTTTAATTCATACATTTAATTGAGTAATTTAATAATAATTATATAAGAAAAAGAGCTTCTTGGGTGGCTAAAACTGTTCATTACAAGACTTTGCATAGAACTTTTTCTTACATTATTCTATTATTAATTTCTCTTTCGCTGATACTAATATCAATAAATATTTTTTTCAAAAATAATTATTAATCCTTTTTATGTAGTAATATTGGCAAATAATCGCATAATTACACTGTACTTCATCTACATATCCAATAACAAAGGCATTTTGGAATTTTATAAAGGGTTTTTTATTTTCTTATAATGTAAGCTATCTTTAGTCATAAAATTCCAGTGATTATTTTCTTTTACGAAGTGAAAGAAAATACATTTTTTGATAACTGCTATTTGTAAGCCATAGTTAATAGCCAACTTAGTAATATATTTATCAAAATCTTTTATTTTAATATATTCATTACTGTTTGAGATTATGAGACTAAAGGCTATATCTTTATACATAATATATCTTAGTGTATTGTCTTTAATAATTTTTAATTCACCGGTAATGACATAATGGTATTCTTCATTTATAAATTCTTTATAACCTTAAAAATAGTATTATTTTGTACAACAACAACAAAGAGTATTTAAAAAATAATAAAAAAATACAAATAGTGTGCATACAAAATAATACTATTTGTAATTTTCAAATACAAATAGTATTTAAAAGCTATAAATAATATTATTTTGCATTACAAAAGTGTTATTTTTATTAAAAATAATCTGTACCATTTTATACTTATAGGCTCTTAGAAATTTTTTATATTAGTGGGAAGGAATTTTTTATGTGTTTATTAAAAATGTTATTAAAATTAATCTTATTAAATTATTAATCTTATATTTATTTTTTTGATATTATATACAGGTTAATCATAATTAAAGTTTTACTTTCAAAATGATGGAGAAAAATGAACCTCTGGTCAGAATGACTTGATATTTCATCTGAGTATATGTGAAGCAATGGGAATTTGTCTTGTGAAAAAAAAAACAGTTTAGAAGTGGGTTGATAGATGACGCTTTACTAGTAATTAGAGGCTAAAAATGATTGCTGTGAAAGATATGCGAATTTTAAGATGCTAATTAAAAGACGTGACATGCGCACTGTACATTCCACGTGTCATAAAAAGACGGAGAACGTACAGTTCCTGTTATTCTGCGTTTGAGAAGGTAGCATATTACTATCATTGAAGGATCGGGCTCTGCTTGTGAAGCTTTTTTACAAGAATGGTGACAGCGTGGCAATTACATTGAAGACATTTCGGACATCAAAAGGCTTAAAAAGTAGTTCTGGTCCGATGATTGTATTCAATCTGTAGGGAAATGATCGATAAATTCGAAGAAACGGGTTCATTAGACGAGAAATGCGGCAGAGGAAGGAAATAATTTTCTTTGACTTTAGTGAAGGATGTTGACCACAGCAATAGAGGCAGCAAGCAGTGTCAAGCAGTGCTTTGGGAATGTGCAGAGTACGAGGTCAAAGATCACTGTGGTATACGAAATTAACTACGGCAACATTTATCATTGGCCTTCTTTTCGAGGAGATGGGTCCTTTAGGTCCTGTCACCTGTACAGTCAATGGGACATGCTATGAATCTGTTTTGTGCAACCATCTCCTTTCAGCACTGCAATAGGTCGGATGCGTGGATAGTACAATTTTTAAGCAAGATGGTTTTCCTCCGTATATTTCAAATCCAGTGAAGCAGCTGCTCAACATGTCAAATAGAAATGACACAAATATCAATCACAATTTCCCAACAAATCACCAGACCAAAACCCTTGCGTTTTCTGGCAGGGTGGCTAAATAAAACATGTTGTGTATGGGGCTCCGATTACGAACTTAGCTTAATTGAAAACAAGCATTACGCAACAAATTCGCAACATCACTACTGATACATTATGATCTGTTGTGGAACATGCTGCTTTGCGCTTTCAACTTGAGGCAGAAAACAATGAACAGCATATTGAATATTTCTTAAGCAAGTTGTAGCAACTTATGCACGACTTCCTTTTCTTGATGGTTTCATCACTTTTTGCTTTTTCTATGGTTTTTGGCATAGGGACAATTAAAAACAGATTTTTTCCCTATCCTCTGTGGCACCTCCTTGTCGTGGTGGTTGGCTATGAACAAAGAGTGCTACACCAACATCTCCCTTCTTTTGATTAGCTTCTCATAACTAGTACAGAGCCCTTTATCAGCCCACTTTTTAAGTATTTTTTTTTTCGCTAAATAAATTCCTATTCTTTCACGTATACTCAAATGAAATAATATCAGGTCATTCTGATCTATGTTACTTTTTATAGCCTTTTTAAAGCGCGATTTTAATCATATAATCACCCAGTATATTTTTTTCATATTATATTAAACTACAAAATAGTTAGTAACATCCTGCATAAAATGTAAGCATCGACTTTCTAACTTATTTTCATTATGTTGATAAACACTAAAAATACAATTTTCTTTTTTCTTAAGACCAAAAAGAAATTATTTAATATTTTTGATATAGATGTATATGGCTGTTCATAGTATAAGATTCCTGTTAAGACTTTTATACATTTTCGATCTTAAGCCCTTTTGAGTGTTACAGTTGCTCATTTATTTTATTTAGTATCGGTCTAGATTAAGTAACCTTTTAATTGCATAGAAACATGTAATATTGATGAGAATATAGGATTAGTCCATCAATTGGCTGAGAAGTTTCTAGAACAAAATTTTTTATAAGAATATAAGATCAGACAAGGTTTCCAGGAAACAGGATAAATATTCATTCGACTGATATTTGCTAGCACCACGTGTGTGTTTTCTACTTGAGGGTTAGTTTTGTTTTTGTAAGTGTGTTCTTACTTACATATTATCCTCAAGAAAAATATATAATGGCTAAATGAAATGGCCCGAGCTCCCTCTGGATTTTACTTTAATGATTGATATGCCATAAAATCAGGGTTCAGCAACGGTGCTTAATATTTACATTACGTTTAGTTCGAAAAGAGTTGGAGGAATATGCAACTTCTCTCTCTCTCTATATATATATATGTATATATATATATATATTAGGAGGCTAGGGGGACGAAAAGTAATCAAATTTTCTTTAATGAGCTCATTCACAGATAGTCTGTGTCGAGACATGGTTCCGCAAACACAGAAGTTTTGTTGTAATGCTCAAGCTTGGTTATAAATTTTATTTTTCGGTTAAAAAGTTTTTGTTCTACCAAGGAAAGATGCCAAGGTCAACAATAGAAGAACCATACTTACGTCACTGTTTGCTATTTTTGTTCGATCAAAGAATGAAGGCAAACAAATAAGAGGGAAAATTACCGATTCTTGTGGGGATGCTCTGAAACTAAACAAGTGCCATAGATGACTTAAAAATTTTTAAAACTAGAAATAGTAATCTTAAAGATGCCGCACGAAAAGGTCAATCCCAAAAATTAGATAATGATATCCTGAAGGCGATGGTGAATTCAGATTCTCGTCAAACAACTGAGAAATTATCACTGAAGATTAGCTGTCCGTGGTCTATAATTTAGAATCATTTTCGTTGCATTGGAAAACTGTACAGGCAAAGAATTTGGGTTCCTCATAAATTGACAGAGACGGCTTTCGATCAACAGCGTACAATCTACGCTTCTTTTTTTTTTCTCTCGATATAAAGCCGATCCGTTTTTAAGATGAATTGTAACTGAAGATGAGAAGTGGGTTCTATACAATAATCCTGTACGAAAAAACAATGTCTTTCTTCAGGAGAAGCACCTATTTCGACACCACTTCCATCACTAATAATATAGTAGGTCTTTGTGTGTGGTGGGATTTTTCTGGAATCATATGCTATGAAATGCTTCAATCTAGTCAGACCGTTAAAACGACAGTGTATTGGGAACAACTCGAGCAAATGAAACAAGAGCTCATTAAAAACGACTTGTTTTGGTCAATAACATAAAAAAAATCTTTCAACACGATAACGTGAGCCCTCATGCTGCAAAAATAACACAGGAAAAAATAAGAGAGTGGTGATTAGAATTTTTACCTCATCCACTCCATTCACCAGATCTCGTGCAGTCGGATTACCACTTTTTCAGATAGTTAGAGTATACATTAAGAGGGAAAAAATTAACAATGAAAAAAATGGAAGACTTTTTAAAAAAGGGAATAGAAAAACTATCTTTACCCTGGCAAAATGTGTTAGAAAATGGGGGAACTTATTTTGTTGATAAATATTTAAGGTTTCTTTAATAATTTCGTAATTTTAGCCAGCAAATTTTTTTTGTTTGATTACTTTTAGGTTCTCCTAATATATATATATATATATATATATATATATATATATATATATATATATATATATATATATATTGTAGCGATACTCGTTTCCTGTTAATTGCGCTAGAGCTAGAATGAGCTTTTGCGTCATAAACCTATATACATGAATCCTATTATCGAGGTTTGCATTCGACCCTCGTCGACCGAAGTCCTCCGAGTTGTATTTACTATGGAGAACTTGTGATGAATCATGAACTGATGCGAAGTTTGTCCTCTTCTTCAAATATATATGCCTCTCGCAAAGCTGGGTATTCGAGATAGATTTTCATCTTCCTGTTGTCTTAATTTGCATCCTATTATCTTCAATTGTAGTAAAATTATATTTAATTCTAATCTTTTCATTGTTCCAGATAGAATTATTAACACTAATTTCCGTTCTTGGATAATAAAGTTCGTTCGTTTTATTTTATTTTCAATCTACATAACATTTTTGGTGGACACATACTTTAATCAGCAAGGAAAAGAACATGATCTACATTACAGTGAATGACAACGTATAAAAGCCCTAGTTGATTCCGGTGCTGATTATTCTGTTGTATCTGAAGAACTAAGTCGAAATTTAAATGTTCCATTATTTACTGAAAATATGACTGTTCTGAAAACTAGATTAACGTTAGAGATTACCTAATCGAGGCTTATTCAATGAAATAAATATGTGCTTTTAGTCTAAAAACTCAAGTGGAATATTTGTCTGTGCAACTTAAATGACTTTTGACAAAATGTTTTTGCTATCTAAATGAACGGAAACTTTAGAAATGTATCCACACACAAGATGCAGGACTATCGTTAAATTCAAACAAATGCTCAATCGGAAGAAAGAAACTGACGATATTGGGCCATCTAGTCGATGATCATGGAATCTATCCAGATACCGAAAAGTTAACTGCTGTAACAGGGTTTCCTGTTCCGGAAAATATTTCAGATGTACGTAGTTTTCTAGGTTTGGGCTCATATTATCGGCGATTCATCAATAATTTTGCCGATATTACGAAACCTCTGCATGACTTATTAAAGAAAAATGCAAAATTTTCATAGAAAAGTTCACAGGAAGAATCTTTCTCAACTCTGAAGAAATTACTCACTTAATACCCTATTTTAGGACATTACCTTTTAAACTCCGAGGTAAAATTCTATTCATACGCTAGTGGATATGGCACAGGTGCAGTATTATTGCAAGTCCATGATGGAAGAGAAAGACCAACAGCTTATGCAACCAGAGCCTTAAGAGTTGAAAATAATTACTCAACAACCGAAAAGGAGTGCCTTGCTGTCATTTGGTAATCAACAAATTTAGACCTTACATATTTGGAGAGCCTCTTACAGTCGTAACCGATCACCACTCTTTGTGTTGGCTCTCTAATATAAAGAATCCATCTGGAAGACTTGCTAGATGGGCCATGAGCCTGCAAGTGTACGACATAACCATCGTCTTTAGAAGTGGTCGCAAACCTTCCAATGTCGAAGCCCTGTCAAGAAAACCTATCTCCAAAGAGGAAAGCGAAGACAATGAAGAAATTCCTTTTCTAACATCAATCACATTTTATGGAAAAAAGCAATTGAAGAATAACCAGTTAAAATTTATAATTAAAATGTTTAACAAAGGTAATGAATATCGAAGCTATAACATGAGAAATGGTGTATTATATAAAATAAACTATGATACTACCTGATAATGAGTTGCCATGATGCACCAACAGCTGATCACCTCGGGTTTGTTAAGACGTATGACCAAATAATGAGAAAATACTATTGGCTAGGACTTTATGGCAGCAATCGCCGATATGTAGTGGCCGTGGACTAGCGGCTGGTAGTTTTCGTCGAGTCGGGGGTTCGAACCATGATACCATTAAAGACCTATCGTGTAGCCGGGGCTGATGCACATTCAATCTGTCGGGGCCAAAGTCCTCCCGTTGGCGTGGAATAAAAATTAGGACAGGGGAATTCCAGCTCAGATGCTTTCCTCGTCACATGACTTAGGTTCAAAATTACGAGGTCCGTCGCCAATTCTAATATTTTAATTGATCTTATTGCTGAACATCTGGCACGGCTAAGGTTGGAAATCCTCATCGAGAAAATCGCTTCGGTTGTGTTTAGAAGCCCGTCAATCCACAACAAAGGAGTTCGTGGTGGCAGCGTCTTCAGTCGAGACCCAATTTTTAAACTAAAGAATTCCTTCATAAAAATTTCTAAATTTTATAAATATTTAGGTATTCTGATTGACTGCCGGCTCTCCTGAAGTCCCCACATTAATTATCTCAAAAAAAAATAATTTATAATCTCTCGTTAAATTTTAATAGAGTATCCTTCAATTATTTCAATTTCAAAAATTATAAACTGGTGTACTTATGTGTTATAGAAACTATTATTGTCTATGGTGCGGGGGTTTGGGGGTGGTGACCTAAACTCCTCGCAAATTACTACGCTAAACTCTATTCAGAGAATTTACCTTTTAAAAATTACCAAGGCCTACAGGACCTCTCCCACTTCTGCTTTACAGGTGATTGCTGGCGTTCCCCCTATTCATCTGAACATAAAATTTCATTTTCTTAAGTATCAAATTTGGAGGCGGCATAATTTCAACTTTCTTCTCCTGATTAATAATATCCCATTTGATTCAAATACCTCATTGAGAACTGTTCGTCCTGAAAAACGAATTCTTTTTCTTAACAAATTTTCGGGACCCTCAGAGTGGGAGATTTACACCGATGGATCAAGGATCGGGTCCGAAACTGGGGCAGTGTGTGTCTTCCACCGGGGAGTCCTAAGCAGAGTCTACATGTTCAGACTGAATTTTGATAATTCAGTTTTTTAGGCCGAGCTTTCAGCAATCGGATTTGCCGTTTTGTGGGCCATCTCTCATAACTTCAAAGTTTCTGTTTACCCCGACAGTTTATCATCTATATTGCTACTGCAGAGTACCAGAAATAAATTGGCCTTTATTAATATCATTAAAGAAAAATTAATAACTTATTCTGATTTTTACAACTTACACTGGGTTCGGGCCCACGTCGGAGATTATTGTAACGAAATTGCCGATTTCTTTGCAAAGCCCGCTATCACTTATGGTGAGAGAATAAATGTCTCTGCCCCTCGGTCTCGTATAGTTATGACTTTAAAAAATAAGCTTCTTTCTGACTGGGAGATCAGGTGGTCAACTTGTAACACTGGTATTCGGGTTCAGTCATCTATTCCTAGACCTCATTTGAGTTTTTATACAAATTCCAGTTTTATTACACGCTTCTTAACCGGCCATGGTCCCTTCATTTCTTATTTAAATTGTTTTAATTTAAAAAGAACAAATTTATGTCTCTGTGGCTCTGTTGGAGATGCTGACCACTACGTTTTCTCTTGCCCTTTTACCAGAGATTTTCATTTAAAATGTCCTGTTGTTGAAGCGAAACTTATTTGGCTGAGATCCGTGTGTGAAAATCCCTACTTACATTCTAAGCTTAAATCCTGTATACTTACGGCTCGTAAAATTGCTCAACAAATTTATTAATTGTTTCAAACTTTTATTATATTTCTTAATATTTTTATCATCCCTTACCATGTAGTTATAATTGTATGTCTTGTATATATGTTCACACCTTTGCTTAACACTTTATTTTTGTTTACGAATTTGTGGACGCTTTTGTATTGTCCAATTTAACCTGTTGTGCATCTTATTTCTGCAAGAAAATTTCAACTGTTTCTTGTGTTTCTGTCATGTATATTTTTTGTTGTGCAAATACCTTATACATCTTATTTAACCTTTATTTCAAAATTATGTAAATCTTATGTTATTTTGTCAATAGATGCTGAGTGCAGAGTGATTGTTTCCCTGAGGGGGCGGTTTGCAGCTCTAAACCTTTGGGTGAGCTAGGTTCACTTGGGTATTCTGCCAATAGCCCTCGTGTTGCTTCTAGTGCGACGTTAATAAAAACAAATCAAACCAATCGCCGATATGTATCACACTGCAGAGAATGGCAAAGACGGAAATCTCCTCTTCAACTCCCAGGAGGTCAACTTCACCCGATAAAACAACCTGAAGTACTATTTTCAAAAATCGGAATTTACCTACTTGGATGATTTCTCGTTACATGAAACGGAAATAGATGGATAATTGTTTGTACTTATTACTTGACGAGATTTACAATTACAAAAGCATTACCAACTGATGAGGTGGTCGACATCGTTAACTTCATTGTTGAGGAAACCATACTGAAACACAGTGCCCCAAGAAAAATGATAAGTGATCGTGGACGTTCGTTCTTATCAAATATTGTAAAAGACACTAATCAGTTGTGCCAGACATCGCATATTCTGACGACTGCCTACCTCCCACAGACAAATGGGTTGATAGAAAGATTTGACTGGACATTAGCGGATATGCTGTTCATGTACGTAGATGTCGAACAAAGAAATTGGTACAATATTCTACCCTTTGTGACATTCGTATATAACTCAGCAAAACTGGAGGCGACAGGATTCAGTTCATTTTTTTTATTCATGGAAGAGACGATTCTCGACGCAATTCTCTCAAACAATACTGAAACGCACCGCAATTATGAACGGTATCTTATCACCAGGGCTGAAGAAGCTAGGCAACTGGCAAAACTCCACATTCTCGAAGCACAGGCGGATGATAAACGTCTGTACGATGACAGGCATCGACCAGTCATCTACAAGGCAGGGGATTTAGTTAGGTTTTTACATCAATACGAAACATTGGACTGTCTGAGAAGCTCTTAAAGCGCTATTTTGGACCGTATCGAATCACTTGACGTTTATCTGATGTCACATATGAAGTGGAAAGTGTGGAAGAAAACATTAGACGACGAAGTTCGTCCCCATTCTTAGGTTAAGACCTTATCTTGATCCAAATAAACAAATTGAGGAGATACCTAAATTTTCGAGAAGACCTGTTACATGCAATTAGACCAGAACGCAACGGGGAGCTGCTCCTCTCTAAAAAGGATGAAATTTAGCGATACTCGTTTCCTGTTTATTATGTAGTCTTTATTTGGCTTTCCTTCTACGCGATAATATATATATATATATATATATATATATATATATATGAACAAAATAAACATCTATATAAACTAATAATAAATTACAAAACATTAACAAAAATAAATTAATGAAATTAAAATGTAAAACTAAATGTAATGAAAATGCTAGTATCATCAAGTTAATAAACAAACTTATTGTAAATACATATCAAAATCCTATATAAAAGCAAGACAAAATAGTTACAATAAATAGATTGATATGTAATTATAGGAGACAAAAGTTTTGAAAAGGAAATAAAATCTTTAAAATGCAGAAGTATATTAAACAAAAATATTCAAAAGTACAATATAAACATGCATCTAATATAATAATAAATTACTCAATATTAGCAGTATAAAATTTATGTATATTTGATATCTGTAATAAGTCTTTAATTTAAAATTATTGAATTACTGCCATGAGAGAGATCATATATAATAGACAGAGAGAGAGAGAGACAAAACACCACCGATTTGTGCAAAGCTTAAACAGGAAAAAATAGACAATAAAGTCGAAAACGACGGAAAGTGATGTCTCAGAATTTAGATTGAGAATGTGAATCTATACTAGTTTTATGGATCCTGTTCTTGACACTGAGCATAATTACTATATAAAAATTAGTAATAAACCAAATATAAGCAAAGGGTCTCCTTCAAAAAAGTTATTAGACCAAAGAGATAAAAGAACTAAAAAACAAAGGAGTAAAAAAATCATTTTAGCCAAATTAAAATAATTCATTAAAAATAAAATGAGCCTTTTATACACTTTATTAAAAATTATGAAGCTCTTATCTACCTGCAATCTGTGTGATTTTTTTTAACTTGCAGATCTAATATGGTGCGTGTTTACATAACACAGACCAACAATCAATGTGATTGATTTCATGAAATAAGAATTTTATATATATATATATATATATATATATATATATATATATATATATATATATATATATGAATGATATTCTTTGATTGAGTGTTGTCACAAAAGTATTATTTTTATTTGAATTTATTTTTATTTTATTTTATTTGTATGAAACAAATACAGTTTTTACATTTCAACATTTGCTTTTCGCTTTGAAAACGTGAAATGATGACGTCGTCAAACGATTTTCTCTTCATTTTTAGTATTTTCAGCGAGAAGAAATCTTTTAAAGAGCATATTTTTCAGCCTATATTATTTTTTTTTATCTGTTTACATTTTTCCACTTTCTCATTTGATTTTCATGATCGCTGGTAAGTGCATCTCATCCACGGATGGACTACATATCGATGAAAACTTTTTGTGTGAAAAATATTTTATTACTATTTCATTGGTTGGCCTAAATTTATGGGGAAAATATGCACTTCTGGGAAATCTGTGGAAATTTGCGCTATATTATCGATATTTGAAATGCAGTGTAGTTTTAATACAAGGATGTGAAAATTATCCGACTTAAAAGAAAAAAATGTTATAATTAAATATATGCACTCACGCACACACACTTTCTCACACGTGTATAACTCAGTATAAGAAATATTCATACTCTAATTATTTTTATTTATGGATGATTGAGACATTTTTAAATTTTATATATATATATATATATATAACCTTTATAATGGGAATAGAAAGGAATGGTTGTAAAACTGCTTTAAAAAATGTTATTCTGTTTTAATTTTAACTGTCGAAACAGTTTAAATAAGAACATTTTACTAATACTTTTCAATAGATTCATTGGATCAATCATAAAATTTATCAGTTGTTACAATTAATAAGACTCAAGACTACCAGCTTCATTACATTAAATTTGGAGATTTTAAATCCATTAATATTCGTGTTTCGTTATAAATATTCTATAATCTATCTGTTAACAACAAAAATATCAGAACCCAATATGCTTCCTCAAGAAATTCGTCAAAAAGGTGAAAAAAGTATAAATGCAATCGGAAATTAATAACAAACTTCTTACATTTCATTATGTATTTTTTGAGTAGACAAGAGATAGCAATACAAACTAATCTATTTTTAATTGGCTGTCATGTTCGTGATGCTATTTTCAAAAATGTCTCATTCCAGTGGTTTATTTTTTTAATTTTCTTATCTACATTCATTGTGCTATTTATGCAAAAAATTGAATAATTCTTTATTTATTGGGAAATATTAGTTGTAGAGAAATATCATGAAATATTATTTTAATTTTTGTTCAATGAAATTCGAAAAAAATTGAAAAAAGGCTAATAACTACTATTAAAAATATATGCATAAATGTTTAAGAATATCAAAGGAACTGTATGCGGGCATTAAGAAAAAAATGTTCAAGAAACGTGATATATAATAAAAATATTCTCGAGATATCGAATTTCATATCAAAAAGCTCTGTTTTACTCTTTCTTTATGTTGTCGCTTCAATTTTCTTTGATTTTATGGCAGCGAGTGACTTCACCACCAGTGATAGCTATCTTATTGGAATATCGGACAACACTTTTTTAAGAGATAACATTTTAAAAAAAATTAATTTTTATACCCCTAATTAATGTTCCTTTTTACAAAGTTTTTGTTGAAATAACTGTGTTCATATGTATGTATGTATGTTTAAAAAAATGTCCTTCCAGTTCAATTTATACCTAATTTTTAGCCCTCTTCCTATCGTCCAATTGAGATGAAATTTTGCATACAGGCATAATTCTGATGACAATACAATACTACGGTATGCTCAATGAGGGATGAACTTGGGGGAGGGGGGGAGACTGGCTCTCATCTTATCCACTAAACCATGCTAGGAAACTTTGCACACACGTATAGCTCCCGAAACTGTGTTTAGTTTTAAATTTTCAGACTAAAAAGAAAATTAAATAAGTATATGTAAAACCATTTTTAAGTGATATTTTATTTAAAGATGGATTAAAAGGTACAAAAATAATTAAATTGAATAATATATATTATAGTTAATAAGATATATATATATATATATATATATATATATATATATATATATATAATGTGTAAAACCTTGAAGCGCTAATTCTTCTTTTGATATCATGTATAAGTAAATAGCTACAGTGCTTAATTTATTGTTAATTACTTAGGTATTTTGGTTAAGCGTTTCAAGTCTTTATAATTTACATATTATTTTACATTTAGAAACATTTTTTTAAGCTTTTAGTCTTTCTTTAAATAAAAGTTTGATTATATATCTTTTAAATTGCAAACAAAAACATCAAAATATAAAATTAAAGCAAAGTAATTTGTTTTTTTATTTAAATTTTATACATTTCTTAATATAAGAAAAATCCTTTCGCGGTAAGTTTTATATTTATCGTATTTTCTATAGAACAAAACTTTTAACTATAACCCAAAATAAATCTTTAAATAAAAAAATATTCTTTAGCTATTACCAAAATCAAAATGAAATTACTGAAATATTTGAATTGGGGCTGTTTAGAGAAGAATAAAGATTCAAAAAAAGGGAATTTAACTTACAGGAATTCCATCTATCTTAATGGAATTTTTTTACTAGTGATTATAACTTTTAAAAAATTACTTGAAATAGTGTTTGAATAAATAAACACAGTGGTTTAAAATTTCTATTATTAACAACCATAGCAAACCATAATCTTATAACATATCAAGCAATTGGGGAAGAGGTGAGAATTAATATGTATACTTTAGGGAATTTTTGAATAAATATGAAAGTGAGTCTGAGAAAACGATAAAATACACTTATGGAAACAAGAATTAAAAATATTTTAAAGAATTATATATTGGGGCAAATTTAATGTAATTGTTAGCATTATAAGGCAATGTTAGCATTTTAAGAAATATTTTATATGCATCTTATTCTCTGTTCACAGATGATAGCAAAAGGTATGTAAACAAACATTAAATGAAGGTCAAATCAGAACAGATACTTTAAATTTACTAATATTTAAACTTAATTCTCATTCAGGTTTGCAATAACAATTTAATTTTTTTTTATTAATTTCATTAATAAAAGTTAATTATTTTTAGCCATAAATCTCCATTTATTTTTATTCGCCAAATTATTTTGATGTCATATAGAAATGAATAGAAATTTTTTAATGAAAATGAAGAAAACAGGTCTCAGTAAAATTGTTTTAATAAATGAATAATTGGTTTTCCACCCAAACACACTCTAATGCAACTTTAGTTAAATTGGTCATATTGAAGTTTGAAAATAGAATAAATTTATAACAATTATAAAAGTACATTTACATAAAAGTTTTAGATCACGAAGTAATTTGAAAATTCTCTTTTTTAATAAAACTTCACTATTTATTCAAAACCTCAGTCATTGTATCATGTTAACCGATTATGGCACATAATCTTTTTCTGCAAATGGTGCGTAAAAAAAGGAATATCTTTTAATAATTGGGGTTACCTGGAAACACGTTATTAAATGGTTTTAAATCACGAAGTGGTCTCGCAAGGTACCAAATTACAAATGACACTTTCTCAAAAGAAGAGCTGGATAACTGAATTTTCTTTTAACCTTTGAGACTGCTTGTCAAAAGATAAAACTTGAGAATGCCATTAATATGAATTAACATTTCTTTACTCTTTCTTTTTACGAGGTAACGAAAATTTGGACGCTTGCCAGTGTGAAAAGTAAAAGCAAGAGGAAAAAAGTTAAAATGACTATTAAGAAGCTTTGCTAAGGAAAAATCTCTTTTCTGTACTTTGAAATTAGTAGCCGTTTAAAGTTAGTTTAAAGACTCGCGCTTCATTAGAAGTCAAGGAAGAAAAATGTGCTTATGAGGTATCTATATATTTCTGTAATAAAAAGTTTATCTCAGTCTATGAACTTCCATCTTTTAATTAAATGAAAAATAACTGTTCTCTTCGCTCTCTTCAGATTATTAGATTTCCTTCTTAAATATTTAATCATGATAAATGATATTTCTTTAAATTCACAAAAAATATTCATAATAAACTTTGTTTCTTAATTATATTTGATATAAAGTAACTTTTAATGGGCAATTTGCATAACGGTTTTAGTTCATATATGAGCCGCTCAGAAGCCAATGCGGTTAAGTCCAAAACACAAAAATTGAGAAAATTAATGTTTTTTGATACATTAGTTTTTAAAATTCTTGGTTTATTAATTTAATTAGAAAAGTGTATAAAGTCTTTTTTCGAGGTGTAAACTCTGCAAAAAAACAAGATATGTACAGGATGTGTAAATAAAAACGTAAGTATTTATTGAAATAATGACAGCATCTTAAAAATTTTAGGACTTATACCTTTTGGCAGCTGAAAAAGATAAGAAATTTATGTAAAACATTTATTGTCATAAGTTTTGTGTTTATTCATTATAACAAACATCATCTTCTTCCGAGTTATTTAAATGTAAATCTTGATCTCCACGTGTTGTTCTTAATGTCCTGTAAAAGTCGTGTTTAATTGGAGGTATATACTTTAATAAACACATGATGTCTTTTTTTGTTTCTCTTGAAATTGTTCTGCCATTAGGATATAATATAGGTTGAGTTATATTTTTTAAATTTACTGGCCTACCTATTTTTTTATATCAATTACATGAAAGGTATCATCCTCGTCAAAATTATATTTGAACTTAATGATGCTTGGGTTTGACCTTTCGAAATTTATCCATCTCATACTAAGCCAACTGACTGTTAGTCCACTTGTTGATTTTTTTCTGTTGGTAACATCTTCTTCCAATGGTTTTGTGGAAAGAAATTCTTGTGGATTCATTTCGACAACTCTGAAAGGGTTCTTTCTTTTACTATTTTGTATTATATGATACCAGTCACTAGGGTTATAAATACACGGAATTTTTTTTTTTTTTTGCATAAGCTTCTATAACTGCAAAATCAGCATCATTGGGCAAATAACTGTGCCCACTTAATAAAAATTTAAGCTCAATTGATTCAGCTTTTATTTCTTCACTCTGAACCAATTTCAGTAAACTTAACATAGTTTTTATATTTCGATTCTGTCCTGAACATGAATCTTAATACATTATTATAATTTTTTGAAAATCCTTTGCGTACAATTGAATGTGTTTAGTTAAACACGATGACACTTCTTGTGAACCCCACGATGCTTGGGTTATAGGCCAAACATACATGTAGCCCTCGTTAGTCTTTAAATCATGGCAACCAAGATTGTATAGATATAAGTTTCTCTTGTAATAAGCCACTGATGTTGATAGTTTCGGAAATGGTAATGCTTTTTCTAAATCAAAACTAAACACGTATATTTCGTCTGAAGCTCTTAATCGATCATTAGCCATACTATTACGGGCAATTTCTGCATTTCGCAAGTGTTCGTCATGTTCAAATTCAGCTGCATTTTTTTCTTCATCTATTGTAGATTGTTTTTTTATTACCAAATAATCACACTTTGCTCAAGTATCTTTTGAAGGTTGCTTAAAATGTAAGTTAAATTTTGTCGAAAATATATGGTAATAAAACTTTTCCTTTACTGGTACAATTTGCTCTTCATTACATTGTTCGACATATAGGTTATACATTTTTGCAATAGAAAGGTCTGAATTTAAGTATCTGCGTCTGGGATTATGACTTCTTGTATAATGGCTTGAAATAGCAGGAAAGGAATTTATATGTTTTCTTACATGGGAATCATCTATTTTGTTACCTGAATATGTTGCCCCCGGTGGTCCTTCAGATCTTCCTTTGAACAGCAATTATATAGTCGCCCGTTTCTTATTTGATATGTTTCTATAAAATATTTTTTGCAAACACCAACATCTTGGCCGTTAAGTCTAATAAAATATTCAAAAGACTGAGATCTTGGCCCTTTGGGGTTATTCCTGGGTCGTTGTCTTTTGATAGCATGAACTCTAATTAACCCACTTAAAAAAATATCTTGCTTATGATGATCATTAAGCTTGTAAAAATTTTTCATCTCCTGTTTTCTTTGATAAAAGGTTATCTTGCGTTTACAAAGTCGTAAACAGTTACAAGGTTTATTATCAAATTTCTTTGCAGGAATTATTCTTTTATTTCTATTTTGATATTGTTTACCTTGTATCCTTTTTTGTTTCTCAACATTTCTAGACCGTTTCCCAGGATTCCTGCTGCGTTTTCTACCAACTTTTCCGTTATTTTGATTATTTTCTATATCTTCGTTATCTGACGGTGTATCAGAATCAATACGGTTAACTCTTCTTAAATTAGGATGAAATATCGTATCACTTTCACTTTGTTCTTTTTCCATTGACATTTTAAGTTTTTATACCCTTACAATAAATCTTTTTTATTATTTTAAAAAGTCAGAGTTTTTACAGTTATTAAAGAAAATTTCTTTAATGTTTTTGATAACACAATAATTTTCGCAAACACTTCAACGTAATACTTTTGTGTTTTGACGCACATGCATAAAACTCAAACAATTCTAATTAGAAGTAACGGTTACAGTTACTATGAATTTCTTGTTTTTCAGTGTTACCAACAAATATCGAAAGAAGAAGAATAATTTAATTTTTATTTCAAAGTTTATGTAAAAAAATATTGATAAAAGGTGGACTTATTCACAATGGCTTCTGAAATTATTATACAATATATTCAGAAGCTATTAAAAAAAGGGCTGTCTAACCTAGAAAAAAGTAACCAACGAGTAAATCCTTTAATAACTAAGAAGATTATTATTTATTTCATCAAAATTTCCAAAAATCAGAAAATATCAAAAAATGGACTTAACCGCATTGGCTTCTGAGCGGCTCATATATCATTTACGCGCAGTAGGAAATCTTAATTTAAACAAATGTTCCGAAAAGAAGTAAAAAAGAAAAAAACCTATTCGTGTAAAAAGAAAAAAAATCCTGGATATAGATCCATCTACCGTAACTGTCTTGTTCTTTAATGACTTAGAAGATACGATGTTGCGAAGAATGTAATGTAATGAACGTAATAGGATGTAGGGATAAATGTAATGAAGGATTACAACAATTTTTCCTCAATTTATTACTAATTAGTTTTAACGTGATAAACTAGTCTTAAAGTATTTTTACACCATTGTATCACTCAAATGATATGTTATATATACTTAACATTTTAGTAATATAATATCCCTTATAATGAAACTTAACGTTTAATTAAAATTTGTATGGAGTTTTTTGTGTAATAATACAATCGCAAAACATCTGATAAATCATTTTTAAATTCATGATTTCCTTCCCCCCCACTTAAAATTGGCTAGAAGTGGTACAAATTTTAGAGAGGAAAAGGAAATTCAAACCCCCTTTCTAAAATATGAATGTAATATCTTCTTTTTGAATCTTTCTTTTCAATGGATTTGATCAAATAATTTTCTATATACAATAATTAAAATATTTAAACCTAGATACAAGACACCGTACTTTATTTTTATTGTTCTATTGGAATCTGAATTAGTAGAGGTGTTGTATCGTGCGATTCGGAGCCTAAATTTGATTCTTCGGAATAGCAGTTTCAAATCACCCCTCAATTTAATGTTTACGATGACAGAAATTCCCCTATAGACTTAATGAAGGTTGATGGAAGACTAAAAATCCTTTTTTAAATAAAAATTGTACCCTTTATTGAAAAAACCTTGAATGTCTTACGTCATAGGCGTAGTCTTATTTCCTCATGTCATATCTTCAGTTAAGTTAAAAAATATTTTTTTTGAATAGACACCATTACTAAGTTAGCATTACCACTGTGTTCTGCCACTAGTTAAATGGCACCAAAAGAAATTTGTCATTGATTTTTAGATTAATTTTGATTTGACAACCCTTTTCAGCAAAATTAAAATTTGATTGCTGCTATTTGGAATTACCTTCGTCATTTTGTATGGAGTCAGAAAAGTTGAGGGGACCCGGATTCGTTAATACTCCTGAGAAACCAAGCAACAATCAAAACAATAGGCTGCCTCCTAGTAAATACGTACCAAAGAAGACGAATGTTGTCTTATCGGCTAAAAAGTTGATGGCAAAATTTTGTGGGATGCGATTGCTGACATGCTCATGAACTTCTTAGGAAAAAAAAGATCACTATACAATATTACAGTGAGTTCCCTATATTCCCTTTGTTGTAACTTATATCCCATTTCCCATGCCTAACACGGGAACCTTTTGAATTTCCTTCGAATAATATACACTTTTTAAAAATTAATTAATATGTAACAAGTTAATCTTTTTCTCCTTTAAAAAAAAAAAAAAAAAAAAAAAAAACTATTTCACTACAATGGATTATTATGCTTAACTGAGAATATTGGGGCAATTTATTTTTAACAAAAGTAAATTAACAATCCTTACAAACTGAAAACAAATAAAAAAGTATGCATCTGAGTGTATGTGAAATAAGGATAAAAAAATTAATCTTTTAAAAATATATTCTTTTTAAATTTATTTCGCCGAGTTTCAGATTAGGATTAAGTACGAAAACGGAACACGAACCAAATATTCTTCTCTAATTACGGATTTTTAATAGAAATAAATGCTAATTGCATTGAAAAAAAATATTAAGATACAAATTAGAATTTTTTAAATGTATCTTTTTTCATCTAGGAAGTAATTTATTTCTAATCCTTTGTTTTTCCACTTATGAATATCATCTTTATTTTCCTTGGACAAACTTTATTATTTTAGAAGCTTATTACCTTCGGAAAACATGGGATCTACAGAAAAAACAGTTATATCAGCAACATCTTTTTTAATTGAAATGTATGAAAATTTCTATGCTGCATATTCAATTACAAATGTATTCTTCAATCTTTCAAGACTTAAGGGACTATTATCCCTTTTCTACAAAGATTAACTTAAACATTATTGCATGATTCATTTTTCTTTTCAATTTGTAAAAAAATATTTAATATCTAACGTGAATTAACTTTTTTAAAAATCATGTATATGCGAATGAGTTCGAGAAAAGGAAATAAAATTGATAGATATTTTCCTTTGCTATAGAAAATTGTCTCATCTGAAATTTGATGCCACTTTCAAAGCATTTTAACGAAAAACAACAAAGTCCTAATATTGAAATTTCTTAAGTAAAATAAATTTGATTTGTAAAATAATTTATAGGTAAATGTTATCTTTTTGTAACTGGTTTGCTTACTATTTTGGTAAAAGAAAACATTATTTATTCTATGTTTTCAAAAATTTAGTTTGAAGCCGAATAAGCAATTTTTAATTGAGTAACTAGATAGAGTGAAGAAAAAGCTGAAAATTACTAATTTTTATTTGTACAACTTTGGAACATAATTTATGCACTACAAACTAACATATATTGCGGAATATATTTTAAGTAATAATATTAGTATCACGTCCTCTCTATATGATTGCAATATGAACATAACTGTATGTATCATCGATTAGAATTTTTGATTCTTCAACAGAAAATAACAATAATAAAATGCACAGGAAGATAGTAACGAATCAATTTTTGAGGAATGAGAGAAAATTTTGAGAAATTTTTTTTTATCACATATATATATATATATATATATATATATATATATATATATATATATATATATATATATAATATATATATATGTGTGTGTGTGTGTGTAAAATTCAAGTAGACAAAAAATACGTTAACTAAAGAAATAACTCAACTCTTTATTTAATATTAAGTAATTATAATATAAAAATTGAAAGAATAAAAATATAGCACATTAACCAAATTAAAAAAAATAAAATATGGTTAAAGAGTATTTTGAATTAAAGTAAAGTAAGTAAAAAACTATATAAATTACGAATTATAATTATAATAATAAAAAAAATAAACATAAACATAGAAATGTACCAGAATAAATTAAAAAAAATTAAATACTTTAAAAGCAAAACAAATTGGAAACAAAGTTATTTAATCTTGCCAAAAACTTAAGACTTCGGAGTAGCTTATACTAATATTAATGATCAATTTTTCACTGACAAAAAGGTACGAATATAAATTTAAGAACCAAAGAGAACAATCAGCACAAAGATAAATGATTCATAACAAAAAGCACGTATTTATAGACCTACAATTATAGAAAATCGAAATACAACAATTTAGAATGAATTTAAAAAGTATTTGAAAATTAAATTTAAATAAAATAAAAATTATTCTCACAAAATTAACCTATGTCGAAAAAGCATATTCATCCCTAAAAAGAAACTTTGACACCGAAAAGGTACTTACCTAAACATTGGTATTGCCTTTTATATAACAAATTTGGAATTTAGAAAATCAAAGTTGTCATTTCTAAAATTCAATTATAATTAAATCTTCATAAAAGTATTTAAAAAAATTAGAGCCAAGATGGAGAAAGGAAACCATGAAGATCAAAGAGAATTAAAACATAAATAATCATTATTTAAAAAAAAACCAAATGAATAATATGGAAAATAAAAAATTAATCAAATTTATAATACTTATATTTTGAATTAGGCTTTAGAAATTGAACAAGGTAATTAGCTATGATACATATATTATAGAATTTACTTAAATTATTTTGAATTTCTATAGATCTAGTAACCCTTTTGATATATAATGACATAGAATATAATGACATAAAATACTGAAAATATCGAAAAACTTAAATTGCTTTCAAAGAAAGGTACCTTATTCACAAAAAATCATAACTTTCCCTTTTATCGTAAACATTACTACATATCCCTTAAATAGCAATTTTTAAATTAATATTAAATTTAACAGTTTCCTGAATATTATAATATTAAGTTCTTTTAATTTTAGGTAAGAAGGATGAAGTGATAAACCAGGTTTAAAATTTGGATTAAATTTACTTTGAAAATTTTTAAGGTCATCAATGTATTTAAATTATTTATAGTTATAATTTTCTGAAAAACTTTGTTCACAGAAGTGTAAATATACATTAGAAAAACTATTACCAGCAGGACTCCTTCGTTGTATGCTTTTAATTCGTTCATATTTTTATCATTAAACGTAATCTAATTTTCATTTAAATTCATAAGAAATTAAAATTCTTTTATAAGAAATGGTACTATCTGTTTTTAATTTTTTAAAAAACAACCTGGAGAACTTTAAAGAAATCTTCAGTATCAATTAAATTAATTGTACTGGATATATATACATATATACTTATACATGCGAGGGAGTACTCAAAAGCTCCAAAGATTATGCTGCCTTGGGTGACGTTTGCGTAGTTCGCATTTTTTCGGGTATGGTAATTTCGAGGTAATCTTTACGAGTTTAATACTTCCCGTAGCTATGCCTGAGAAGGTTTTGTCTGCACTTAGTAAATTTTTCGTCGCAGCTGTTTCGTTACCTCCTCTTTTTTTAACATGTCATATTTAAGTAAAAAAATATTTTGTGAAATTTTGCTTTATGCTTGGAAAAACGCTTCAGAAACTGATGTGATGTTGAAAATAATTTAAAAAGATGTCTCTTTGGGAAAAATTAAATGCGTGGGTGGTTTTCTCATTTCAAAAATGGTGATGTACAAAACTCTTTCCTGACGTCCACCAACTGCCGGAACCGACGAAAAGGACAAGCACTTTCATGATGACAATGGAATTAACTGTATTGTCTTGGAATTTAATTTAGCAAATTTTCACAGATTTGGGAATGAGATGGATTGCTGCTAAATTTCAGTCTTGGATTCTGACTGATAAAAAAAAAAGAGCCATCTCAGTTCTCCATTCATTGGCCAAAAATGGCCTGACTCCCTTTCTCCACTTACTTTACTGGATTGATCTTGTTTCATGCAATTTTTTCTTGATTCTGTGCATGAAGAGGGGCATAAGAAGACACTGAATTGACGATGTAGAATTACTCAAGGAAAAGAAAAAACTAGAGAGGAACTGCAAACCATCACTGCAGATAAGTATCAAAAATGTTTCCAACGATGGAGCCCCAGTAGGACAGATTCATTAATTATAATGGAGAGTGCTTTAAAGGTGATAAGGATTTTTTTTTTTGCAAAAAAATTTATAAATATAAAGATCATATACATATTTTTGAGTGAGTGGGGTCGGTGTCTAGAGTTCTTTTACTGCATATTGATGATGATAACTTCTTTAGAATAATACACACGCTTATTTAAAAAAAAAATAAACATTTTTACATTAATTGTATTTGCAAATGATTAAGTTTCATTTCAAGGTCATTATTTTGGTAAGTTTGCGCCAGATAGATACTGATAAAACTCTTTACTCTTATCTATCTCACCACTCAGAATAACCACATCAGGCTTGGATGTTTTCGCTTGTCGACCATCCGACGTTTCAACTCGGAGTCTTTCTCAGAACTAACTACTCTCTAGTGAAATTAAAAAAAAAGAAAAGAAAAAGAAAAAGCATTTGTAGCACCATCTATGATTAAAAAGCTAATCATTACGATGAAATAAAAATCATATATATACATTCTGTTCTTTATTATATTTTATTTTTATAATTTTTGCGCCTTCTTTTGTTTGTATTGTTTTTGCAGTAATAATTCTAACAGCCTTTTATTTATGATATATTCGCTTAAAAGTTTACAAATGATTTGTATTTCTCCATTCTTTTATTTTTTACTATATATACGTGTGTGTGTATTTTGTTTTGATTTTTTGGGTTTTTAATATTAAATTTTTTGATTATTTAGTTATTTATGTAATTTTTTATAGAATTTGTATCATTATTAAATTGTTATATGTTGTGTTTGTATTGCAGCGACTCTCTTCTACTACAACGTTAGAAGTTAAAAGGCTTTACTCAACCAGCCCGATGAGATATCTTTTCGGCCTGATTGGTAGGCCCGTCAACTTCGGACCCCTTGGTCCAGGGTTCAAAACAACGCTGCCGCTTCTTAATCGCCGTAGTATTTATATATGTAGGGAGTGATAGTAGTCACGTAATGTCAAACGCATCATTGTTAATGAGCAAATATTTATCAGGGGTAGTATAAAGTTAATTTCTTAAACATAAAACTGCGCATCGTAACATCACATCGCCTCGTCTCGTCTCTCGTCACGCTCTGGCTCGACTCAGCAATACAGGTGGAGCTGTCCATCAGCAGTTACGTAACTCTGGACGGAACAAAGTAATAAAGGGTGAGGTGCGGATATGCAAATTCAGTCCTACACACACGCGCACCTACCCACCATACACACACACTCACTGCTGTCTATTAAAATTGCAAAACCAAGAAAGAATGATTTGACGAACGTAGCAATATCATGAAAGGAAGCAGTGCTTAGGATATGCAAATGTTTAGTATTTCAGGGCATTTAGACCATGCAAGAGGGAGAAACGACATCTGAAGCACTGCATAAAAGAAAAGTTGCGAAGAGTATTTCTCATTCGGAAAGCGCTTTGTAAGGTCGGAGTTTGATCAGAATATCGTGTTATGCCTCAAATAAGAACAAATGTTTACAAGCAAGTGTCAGAATTCGATAGAGGCAGGATCGTTCCCTATCGAGAGTGTGGATTATCGTTCCGTGATATCGCCTGTCGCACTGGTCGAAATCCAACCAGTCATGCGAATATGGAGTCAATGGGTTGCTGAGGGTCACACTGAATGGCATGTAGGATCTCCACGCCCTCCTATGACTAACACCCGAGAGGACTGACATATTGTGATGTCGGTTTTGAAAAACCATGCAACGACTTCACGGGCCCTTAGTCAGGAAATTTTCATGTTTGCAGCATGGCCAGTATCCGCTCGTTCAGTGCGACGATGTTTGTAGCAGCGTAGACTGTCAGCACGGCGACCATTACTTCGGCTTCCCTTGGCAATGAAGCATAGAGAGAGACGGCGACTCTGGTGCACCGAACGACAAAGCTGGATACAGGAGCGGAAAAATGTAATCTTTTCAGACAAGTAACGGTTCTGAATGCAATATTCTGATGACCTTATACGTGTTTAGAGTCTCCGAGGAGACCGCTCGATGCCTCCTTGCATTCGATATCGGCATTGGGCCTCTACATCTGGTGTAATGGTTTGGACAGTCATTACGTACACAACATGCACATGCTTAGTTCGGATCGATGGCAATTTCAAGGCATATTGGTACATTTCTGAAATCTTACGTCCAGTGGCTGTGCCCTATGTTCGAGGCTTTCCAAACGCTGTCTTCCAAAAAGATAACACAAGACCACGCGTTGCACATCATGTTCTGACTTTCCTCGATAGCAAAGGGAGGGATTCGATTGTTGCCCTCTCCTGCATGGTCTCCAGATCTGTGAACCATTGAAAACAACTGGTAATCGGTTGCTGAGAGACTGGCCCACCATCCCTCTCCAGCTAATATGGTTGATGAAGTGTGATATAGACTTGAAGCAGCAAGGAAAGAGTTCCCCTTTTCTGTCATCAAAAACCAGCTCAACTTCATGCCTAACCGTGTAAGGGCCATTTTAGGTGCCAAGGATGCCAGGTGTTTGTACTAATATCGCACCCCTGAAACTCCTTAAACTGCTTGCAAATTTAATTTTTTTTTCTTCATGCCATACTGTATATGTACAATAAGTATCTTTTTTGTGATTGTGTTACTTCATAATATTGCAGTTTTAATGGCCATAATTTTATAAATATATATATATATATATATAAATACTCAGCCCGAAATTGCTTTTTGACTCTCTGGGTTCCATATTTTCATTTATATTTTATTCTTTCATTTTTACATTTCTTTCTGGATTTTTGTCTTTTTAAATATTTGAAATTATTCTTTCATAAATTTTCAG
>BMAW01070556.1:61723-83797 GCA_019974015.1 Nephila pilipes | reverse complement strand
CGTTGTGCTGAACAGAAGTCTCGAACAGTCCGCGCAACATGTGGGCGTGCATTATCCTGCTGAAAGATAGCTCCAGGGATGCCTTGAAGGAAAGGAACGACTTCGGGCTGTAGCACTTCACGGACGTACCTGTTGCTATTGAGATTACCCTCAATTCGTATCAAATTGGATCGTCCATGATACGAAATCGCACCCCAGACCATAACTCCGGGTGTTCGACCACTATGTCGTTCAATAATACACTCAGGAAGGCAGCGTTGACCGGCATAACGTCTAACACGAACACGGCCATCATGGGTCCACAAATTGAAGCGTGATTCATCTGAACAGACAACTTGGTGCCAATCTGCTCGCCTGTCTCTGTGCTCAAGAGCCCACTGCCGACGCAGCCGTCGATGATTCGCCGTGAGGGGAATCCTGTATAAAGGCACCCTTGCACGCAATCCACGGCGCAGCAGACGACGACGAATTGACGAAGCCGCAATTGTACACCTGTAGCAGTAGACCAACGTGCTGCCAGCTGCCTGGAGGAAGCTGTGCGATCATTCACCGCCATGCGGAGCAGGTGTCGATCATCGCGCTCTGACGTCACCTTCTGTCGTCCAGTGCCTGTTTTTCGAGTTGTTCGGTGCTCGTCGGTCCACTGCTTCCAAACTCGCATCACTGTGGAACTGTTCCGCTGCATACGAGCTGCTATTGCGCGATAGGAAAATCCTCCTTCTCGAAGGCCGATTATCCTCCCTCGTTCAAACTCCGTAAGTTGCTTGAATTTCTTATTCTTCCGTCGTGGAGGCATACTCAGGTCTCACTAAACGTTTGCCACTAACAAATAATCATAGACTTTTTTCAACGTCCCGCTACAGCACTTTATTTATACGCTTTCAGCATCAATTCAGAGGGCGCTGCGCGCGCCGCGCACGCGCGATGGCTCTGAAACTTTATTAATTTGCATAATATCCTATAATTGACATTTGCTGCGAATTTCATTTGATTCTGATGATTCCTTCATTGTGTTGCATTTTCTACAAACAGCAGTTTATATATATATATATATATATATATATATGCTTCATTTTTCTTCACAAGACATCTCATTCATTATTTAGACACTTAATTATCTTTTACAACAGAAATTTAAGACTAATAAGAAAAATCAAATGATTTTACTGATAAGTTTGGCTGTGGTGTGTTTGTATATAATAATAATCTCTGCCTCCTAACAGTTTAACACCTTACAAGAGAAGCGTCAGCCATTTTTTGTTCTTATTGTTTAAATATATTTATTTCAGCATGTTATAGGATAAGTTTTTATGTATTATTTGCAGTGTTAAATATTTATAGCATGTTTAAAAATATTTTATACATTGTAATAAATGCTTCGTTAATTAAGTAGTTATTTTGCCTTTCAAATGATACATTGTTCATTTCATTTCAATAGCTATGTGACGAAAATTTTTTCGTACTGGCTTTCCTATTATTTATGCATTTCAGAAATATAAATTGATGTATAAAGTAAGTATATAAATTGAAGTTACAAGCATTAAAAATTTAAGATTATAGTTGTTTGAATAATTTATTCACATACTCTTTTCATTAATAATTCATACACTGATTATTTTCCTTGAATGTAGTTTAACGGTTAAAAAGTGTCTTAATTTAAGGATTTATCAAACTACGAGTTAACGAAGCTATTAACATAATTTAGCACATAATTAAAATAAAACAGTTGAATATTGTTTCAATTTTATATTTTAAATATATGAAAAATAGAGCATTTTCTTGGATATATTCTGCCATTTTTATTCTAAAATAGATTAGAATCTTAAGAAATTTTGAGTGGTATTAAATCCACACACACTCTAGTCATTTACCATTTTACTCAAACATTCAATTGAGTTACAGATTAAGAAATCTTAACAATCTATTATCACTCTGAATCATTGGTGACACAAAAAAAAGACCGCAAGAGACATGTAAATAGAGTATAAATGAAAAATATATTTATATTTTCTACCAAGAAATTTTGAAGTAATTTATAAGTTTCTTAGCTTTTCTTATTTGTATGTGAGATTCTGTTCCATTTATAGTTATTTAATAAAATATTTCATTTTATGATAATCGAATATTAAATATTATTTAGAGTTATACGGATTGTTTTCATATTTTTTTTCAACTTTTCAGTGAGTAAAAATTAGGAATATAGTATCGCTTATCGAAACTTTTTCTTTGTGTTTATTCGCAAGATCTTTTTTTCCTTGTTTTGCACCAGCAGTAAATTATTTTTTCCTTTTCTTATTTAGTAGGTATAGGAAATATTTTCAACATGGTAAACTGTATTATGCTAATTAATTCAGTGCTAATGATTTAAATTAAATGCACAATTAGGTTGCACTTTGTGCACACTGCTTGATAAAGTTGAACGAGCTTCTTTTATTCCAGCAATATAGAAAAATACAATTTTTTGTAGGAAAAAAAACTTTTCAAAATGTAACATTTCTTAGAAATCCAATTATTATATTCGAACTTTAAAAAATGTCTGTCATTTTAGTGATTGTCGGTAGAAAACCAGCCGAACTTGAAAATCAGGGAACATACTTGCTGCAATGAGTTTTTTTTAACACAACAAATAACATAACAATCCTCACGAAGTATAATATTTTAATTGCTGTAGTAAGTTCTTTCATTCTTTTTCGCTTAATTCTTTCACCCTTAAAACTAAAAATGCGTGTTTGTCAAACAATCAATCAATATGAAGACGCATAAGGGATCTAAGGCGTTTAGGAAATGTTCAGTTTTGAAAAAGTTCATTTTTTTAAAGCAAATTCTTGTCCCAAGAGGATTCAGTGCCATAAACTCAACAACCAATCAACCAATCCATTTGTTTGCTTTTTGGTTTTACTTTCTTCTTAATAAAAGCATTTTCTTAAAACAGTTTTGAGAACGAAAAAATTCAATGAAATAGAGCGAGTAGAATTGATTTTTGAGAGCATATCACATAACATAACAATCCTTATATTAACAATTCGTGACAATCCTTGTTCTATTATTCTTATTACCGTAGAAGGTCACTGCAATCTCTTTTTTTTGTACGTGAAGTTAAATATATATATATATATATATATATAAAGAATAAACTGAAACCAACAAAATAAAAAGAAGAAAACGTTTTAAAAAATTGAGCATTTCTTTTTCACTTTAAAAAAGAAATGTTTTCAAAACTGGGCACATATATATTTTAAAAGACTTCGATCTCTCAATCATATTCTCGCATTGATTATTTGTTGATAATTTTTGATTGAAAATTTTGTTAACATCGCACTTTGAAGCAACGGAAGGGTTATTGGCGATGGACCTCGTTATTTTAAATCTCGTTCAAGTGACGAATACGATACTTTTTTTTTAAAAAAACTGGCATAATACTCTCCAAACTTCCTTACCATTCTAACGTGAAAATAACGAGTCTCGACATACTTAAAGTGCAGCATTCCCGCTACATGATTTGTATCATGTCCTCTTAAGTTTTTTCGATCTATTTTTATTCATTACAGATTTAATTTTTATAAAGAATTTTAAAGTGTGAACTCTGCGCTCAACCAAGTGACTGATTAAAAGTATAGAACATAATTTTTTTTAATGTTTGTGAAATTTGAATTATTAATTGTAATGTTGGTTATTATTCTTAAAGATGCGTTATAAAGCCTTACGATTTTTCTTTAAATTGATTGATTTTCTTTCAGAAAATGTACCTTAATTTAGAAGTCGCCAAAAATATATTTCTCCTTTTGATATTTATATACAAATTGTCAGTTAAAAACTGTAAATAATGACGATATCTTTAAATGTTTATTTTACATTTTGAAATTATAATTTTATGATTCTCACTGTTATTTTTGTAAGGTAGATAAAAGTATTTTAATTACAAAGAACAAAATTACAGAGTTTAATCGAAATTATATTATTATGCCTTCTTGAAAATAATTATAGTTAAATTACTCTAAAATTAATTCAACTTTCATAAAAGAAGGTATTACAGGAAGAGTTTTCATTTACTTAATATTTTTCAATTTTAATATTTTTTGTTGCAAAATAGCCTTAAAAAAGAATAAATATTTGTAATAAAACTCCTATTTTCCTAATTAAGTTAAAATGAAAATTGTTTTATCCCTATTCGTAATGATATATTGAGGATATTCATTCGTATTTGATTGATGTTATTATTCCACTTCGGAAAATATATAATTTAGGCAAATTTCTTCAGCGCTTAACTCCGAGTCCTTAACGAATGACAAAAATGAAACTACTATAATACAAAACACAAAGGATGTCTGAAATTGGATTTTACCCCGGTATTTTGGAAAGCTATAGGGAGTTTACCATACTTTTATACGAGCAAATATACTTTAAGTCAATTTTAACACAAATTGACTTATATATTGGTTCTTAACTATGAGTATTTCAGCCACATAAGTTTAATAAGTATGCAAACACACACATACCAAAGCGAAGCTTCAGACAGTAGAAATTACGTTTTTACGATTTTATGTTAAAAAAATTAATTTTGCCGGAAGTAGGGACAATTATCTTCTAGTTAACAGAAAACAATTTTTAATTTTCGGGGCTCACGTGATCACTTTTTAATGAACAACACTGAATTTTTTTGCATTCTATTGGAAAACATTTGGCAATAACTGATAAGAAATTTAATTGTTTCCTAATAGAGAGGTCACTAAAAGTTCTACTATTGAAATTCAAAGGTTCTTTACAACGCAGCCATCTTTGATTTACAACTTTTTCATTAGCACTTCTAGCATGTACTACTCTTCTTTCAGCCTTTAATTCTTGACATCTCTTTACGTCCCATAAAATGAAAGTGTTTTTTTATATACTTTTTTGGTGGTAGCTTTTACGAAGTAAAAGAATTCTTGTCTTGTTTTTGTGGGATTTGTAAAAGGTATTGTTCTTCAACTTTCCAATTTCAGACACTTTCAGCTCAGTTAAGTGATTAAATGATCTAATTCTTGATGTGTTATAGGAAGAATAAATCAATATCATTGAAACAATTGTTTCTAAATATAAGAGCACCTCATTATCAGTGCCTGCGTGTAAACGACGAATAAATTATTAAAAATGTCTTATACAGTGAAGGATGCGGAAAGAAAGACTTAACAATCATTTTTAAAAAAACCCTTAAAAACAATTTTACGTGTTACTGTATTAATAGGTTAGAAATAATATATTTCTGTTTTAAATTATCTTTTATCATCATTATTGTGATAATTTACATCTTCTAGTCAAAATGATTGAACGCAGGTAGTAATTAAACAACATGCATTAATAGATTAGTTTCAATATTTATGTATTAAATTATATTTTATTCTCATTTCTATTACAATTTACAGTTTCTAGTAAAAATGATTGAATTCAAGTAGTAATTAAACAAGCAGTATTAATAAATTAGCATTATTATTATGCACAGTATTTTAAATTTACGTTTTAAATTATGCTTTATCCTCATTACTGTAACAATTTACAACATCCAATGAAAATGACTGAATGCAGGTAGTAATTAAAAATAAAGTAGAGTTGCAATTACTTTTGATGCTTATAATTCAATAAATATGATTTCAAATTCCCGAAAAAGGAAAGAAATATATATACCCAAAAAAATTTTGAAAGCTGAAAAGTAGCCGAAAATTGCACTTAAAATTTTAAAAAATAAAAGGCAGAAAATGTCACATTTACACAATGCGTATTTCTTAAAATCTGGAAGCCATTATCACACACACACACACACACACACACACAATAGTAATAGCAATTACTCTAATATATTGACCCGTTCATACAACCTCTATAACTTTAATATACAAGGTTTAATGTTTGCATCAAATATAAACAAAGTATTAATCTGCTTAATGTTGGTTTAAGGTAATTCATGAACTCACAATTATTTTAAAAAAAATAACAGAATTCCCCAAACACATTTTTATTGCACACAATAATTCATAAAGTTACATCATGAAAGTAATGCATAACATAAGGAACTATGAAAATGTACAAAAAAAGTACATATTTATAACTACATAATTAGAGCAACTCGTGCATTGTAAAAAAAAAAGTTGTGCATCATTTCCATTATGTCATTACTAAATCATACCTCTTCTTAGAGGTGATGTATTTTACATGTCCATATAAGAGATACATTCAATAACATGAAACAGCTTTTCACATGTATAGAATTACAAATAATAGCTACTAATTGAAAGAGAGTTGCTCAGCCAGAAGAATGAGTACACAATGTATTCAATTTAAATCTTTTAAAAATTGTATCATCATTCCCAGATACAAAGGCTTTATTGAAAATATTAAGACTTCTTTAACATAATTACACTCACTGAAATGAAACATTTCTAAGTGAAGAATGAATTTTACACATAAAGAAAATAACTATAAGCTAATCAAATCAATTTTATCGAAAAAAGAAAAATTACTTCAACTATTGGTTTCAATTCAAATATCCGTAATACAATCCAATTTGCACTAAGAAATATATATATTTATTTGCTGATTTGACTCCAAACCACAATTTTACATTTTGATTCTAGAAGGCTTAATAATAATTCTTTGGAAAACATACGATTTTGTTACACATATGGATATTACAAATAAATTCTAAAACATATTAATGTGAAAGAAAAATGACTTAGATGCTGAAAATTAAATTAACATAACATAAAATGTTCACATTTACAATAATATATTTAATAAGGAAACATTTATACGTACAATACAATTGCTTATACAAATGATATTTAGTTTACAGATGACGTGACTTTTCTGGTTTCATGCATTGGACTTATAATTTAAGCTAATGAATGAATTCTTATAAAAACAATTACAACACCCTTATTCTCTTTTTAGTATATATATATATATATATATATATATATATATATATTGGGAGAATAAATGTATATCCAGAATGAGAAGAAATAAACTATGAGTACAAAAAGATGTTGACAACTTAAATTCATAAAATGTTATAGCGTGATGTAATTTAATTAAAATAACAATCCTACATCACCAATACAAATTATTACAGCATAAATTCAGTTGATGAAAATAAAAATAAGTAAAAAAAATCTTTTGATATCTTAATTTTCTCTAAAATCATTATAATTCACGCTTTTTGGGTGTGAAAGTATGTGAACCATTTGTTTTACAAAATATTATCTATAAATGAAAAAGCTTGAAATAATAAACTTATTTATTTTAAAAATTAATATTAACCTAATGCTCTTAATGTTATTATCTAGAAAAATTACAAATAATTATCTGAAAATAAGAAGCAATAGCAATACAGTAAAATATATATTAATGTATTGATATTCTTTATGTGCAGCTACATTTCTGTTTACTTATTTATTGTGGTTATGAAATGTTAACTATCCTTGACATAACAGATGCTACGAACATTTTCAAAATATTTTTACTCTACAAAATTTCAGGAATTTTAATATTGAATTTCTTAAAAATAATATATATTTATCTTTTAAACTTAACAAGCAAATTTAATCTTAAAATGTTCAAACAAATATACTACTTTAATTAATACCAATGTTAAGGTAACATTGATATATAAATCAAAAATAAATATGTTTATTATTTGCTTACTAATTTGATTGATATCTAGTTGTATATAGTTTATTTTACTCTTATATAGTCAGAAAATTTAGTCTCATTATGGAGAAAAAAAGAAACGAATTCCATACAAACTTCTATCAAGAATAAAAAAAAAATCATTGTACAAAATTAGTAAAACAACAAAATTATAATTCCAATTTTTTTTCAGGGAATGGTATTTTAATTAACTGTATCTTAAGGAATTTTTAAACACATATTTGTGTAACCTATTAGAAATTTAGTGACTTAAATTAAACTTTAAGACAAGTGAGGCAAAATAAGAGACTTGTTTTACAGTTTAATACTTATAATTTGATATATTACCACTGTGCGGCATTAGAAATTTCAAATTTATTAAGACGATAGTGCATCCAATTTAATCTCAAAGATTAGTTACTCAATTTCTGGATTACATTAAGTGGAAAAATTAAAATTTGTAGTAAATTGCAGTTTTTCTGGACCATATAATAAGTTATATGAATTGAATAGCTTTCCAGAAAAACACTAATGAAATGCTTTATTCTTTTGAAATGTTTGAAAGTATTTAAAGATTTCAGAGTAATCTCTTAAGTGTGTTGCATTATAGCCCTTCTATCTGAGTGATGATGTATAATAACGTATTCAACAGAGTTGATGAAAATGATTCTAAGCTAACATTTGATATAATATTGACCATTTACATAGTGACCAACAGCATAACTACGGCAAACAGCTAATGTATATTTGAAGTCTACCAAATATATTCTATGCAAATTTACAAAAGTTCGGAATTCATAAACGGAAATCTTGCATGAGACCTTCAAAAATATGAATTGTAGAATATCTGTGAAAATTCACGAATCATAAATGAAAAGGAAATTCAAATGTGTTAATATATTGACTTGAAAAGGCTACATGATTTATATGTATTCAGTATAATCATTTTAATTGCAGTCCACCCATTTTGCAAAATACAACAACAAAAAGATAACTTTATCTGCAATAAAATTGTAATAAAATAATAAATAATAATAGAGACGATTAATAGATTTATTTTTAGATTATTGCACTCGTTTTAAAATTTTAACATGTAAATATACTTACCCAAAACATATAGAGTCTTATAGGACTGGAAAGCTTTGAAATTAATTAATTATGCATAGTAATTGCGTTCCATTTATTTACATTATTTTATGATGTAAAAATCTCAGGAGTGATAAAATTTGCATCATTGATTTAAAAATCAAACCCATACAATGACTTGTTTTCCAGTGGGCAGAATACGTAATAAAATAAAAGTTTTCCCACCTATTTAATGTATTTTAGTTGTATTTGTAAATTAACTTATTTGTGATATCACATAGAAAGAGTTGGGAAAAAGCAACGCCATGTAGCACAGACAACAATGTTCAATATATTTTTGTAGCCTTGTTGAATATCCTAACGGCATTAAATAAGAAAGAAGGATCTTTATTAAATAGAAAATACATTATGCTTTTCATTATCCGATTTGCAAACTTTAAAAAAATGGCACCTTAAGCGAACTTCCTGCAACCTTAATGAAAGAATCAAAATATTCCAGTCTCTCAATGATGTATGAAAATATTTTTTCTGTTGTATTAAGTATTATGCATCTTAAATAACATTATAAAATTTTAACTTGTTTGATTGTTATAGAAGATGGTTCAATCCATTATTACTATTTCCATTTAGCCTTTTTATAAATTAAAATTTTGATAAATTTCTTTCTATTGGATGTATTAGTTGTATTTTATATAAATAACTCAACCTTCAACGTAATTTAAGAATAAAAAAAATTACTATTAATTCCCATATATTTTTTTAGCAGTTTTATTTTAAAATATATATTTTTACACAAAACATCAATATTTCTCTCCAAAATGTGGATTTATAAATCAGCATTATTTATGTCATCTCGAATTCAAGAACAGTATATAATTAATAACAGATAATAAAACTTAATTGTTCTTGCAACAATATTGAAAACCTAGAAATTTAATTAAAGAATAGAATACAGAAACAAAAAATTACATGCATAAATATAAATAATTCAAAGTTTCCAAAATTATTTCTATCTACAAATATAAATAAATAAATCTGTAGTAAAATAAATTCTCTTTATCTTCCGATCATACCACTCTTTAAAGATTTTCTAACCGATTATTTTATAATGTATTTTAAAGTATAAATTTCGTATTTAATTTTTATGTTTTCATCATTTTCCTAAAATAAATCCTTGTAGTAATTATGAAAACTTTTAACAGTAATTACATCTTTTTGCCAGGTTATGAAATGATATTCCTTCATCTTAAAGTTTTGTTCTAAAGTTTGTTATTATTTTGGTGATTTTTTTTATAACATGACTCAACCATTTGCTTAAAAACGTAAGAACATGAAAGGACAGTTTTTATTTTTAAAATTTATAACGTAAAATACTTTTTCTGTCTGTTTGGGTCTGCTTTGAGGTTTTACTTATTACTTCTATATAACTTATTTATTTGCTTAAAAATTCGAAATGTCAGTTTTATAGAAATGCAAAGGCAACATATATTTTCGAAAATCAAAAGAAAAGAATTTTGGAAATTTCAGAAAAATTGACTTAAATAATTAATTTATAAGGCTTGAAATGATGATTAATATATCGATGTAAGACAATTAAAAATTGTTGAGATAGTTTCTGTTTATTAAGCACATTACGTGCAAAAGGATACTATACACAGTTGCCAATGTATTTTAATATAAGTTATTTTATTTCCATGTATGTATCATTATAATATGCGTATTCGTAATAGTTCATTTTTTTTTCAATAAAAGTACCTTTATTTCACAATATATCTAACGAAGCAATTTAAAAAATTGGTGTGCGAAATTACAATTCTTATAATTAATTAAAAAATGCAATTCTTATAGTGTTTAATGAACTTAATCAATAGTGAAGCGTTGAAAAGAGAGAAAATGCATATTTCCAAGCAATTTCTTCAAATATATCAAAAATATTACATGTATATATATATTTTTAAAAAATCGTGCTCTTAATCCTTTTTTTTTAAAATCGAACTTATTAAAATCTCTATCAACTGCGACTTGGCCCCTGAAAGTACTTTACCTATCGTGATTTAACAGTAAATGTTTAATTAACGTAGACATCTAAAAGCAAATTTGTGAATATTTTTAAATAATCTAAAAGTTTAAATTACTTTTTTTTAGTTTCAGAGAACATTTCATAGCATCAAATCCTGGTCCCTTTTAAAAGTTTGGAGAAAATACCTAATTTTGTAAATACATTTCTTTTTATTTCAGTGATAATTTACAAAGAATAGTTGGCCATTTGTTACATTCTATATGATAGATCTATATATTGTGCATTTTCATAACAAACAGTTATAAATTTAAAAATCATTTGCTTATAACAAACGCTTCCTCGTGTCCTATAAACTACATATCAAGAATCATTTTCATCAGGTGCAGGAGAGAAATCTGTATCTCTTGTTTGATTTTTCAAACGTGCAACAAACAGGACGTCTTCAAAAATACAGGTGACTGTAGTCCTTTTACTGAAAGCTGTAGATCCTTCAAAGAAACATGCACCTAATTAACAATGTATGTATATCTTAAATAATGCCATAGGAGTACACATATACAAATGAAATAACATTTAAACATATCAGATCGACTTCAATATGCGCAAAACGACTAGAAGTCCGATCACATTCATACATATATAGAAAATAAATGCTGTTTTTCAGGAAGTAACAATCCCCATGTCAATGCTCGGTGGAGTTGGTAAATCAATCAATCTTGGCAATGGTCTTCTAGGCCAAACTTGATATTTTTTCAATCTCATTCCTTGTTCCCATATAGCTTTCATTTTTTTCGTGTAAGGATAAATATTAAGTTCAATCCATTCGCTCACTGTGTCATCATCGTATACTTCTCGGAGAGCCTTCACAGCTGCCTCCTGCAACATATTTAAGGACGAGTTGTAATAGCTGAAATCTCTCAAAAGTTCATTTACTCTCAAGGGACTTGAAAAGTTATGGTTGATATTATACTCAGTCATCCACCCTTTGTGGGTAGTAATATCGGCTATGAACTTGTCCAGGGATTTGGCAACCTCATTGTGACGAAGTGTGACTCTGAAAACTGCTGATCCTGGAAAGAAGCATACACCTAGAGCTCGCCACATACTGGGGTCATGCTCTAAATCTAGATGGTAATGAGCACGAGAAGAGCATTCTAGAAGTTCTTGCATTTTAGGGAATATTTCATTGTCAAAATGTCCTTGAGATACAGTCAGAAGGTTTAATAGAAGTGATGGTAATGATGCAGGTAAAAGCTCACAGAGTGAAGCGAAGTGATCGTACCTTTGCCACCCAGTCAATGCAATGCCCCGGAAACCAGTAAATGCGACGTTATTTTCACTCATTACAGCTAACCACGCTTTATTGTTTTCCAAATGACGTTTAGCGTCAGGAATGGTAAGAGTTTCACCGAATGCTCCTTTGAAAGCACTTGCTGTCCATATATAAGGAAATACCTGACTGTATTTCTCCCATAGACTATTAGGAAGAAACAAATAAACATCCTCAACGTATGTCCACGCCATCGGTTCTACAAGTCTTCCAATTTCATATTTTTCCATCTCAGCGACAGTTGTGTGGCGTAGCATGTCATCCCATATTATAGGTGAAGCATTGTGATTTTCTCTTACGTATTTCGCTACTTTGCGCACATATGCTAAGAAAAGACTGTTTCGATCGTATCTGGAACATCTTGAGCAGTGTCCTAATTGATAAACTTCGTCACATCCAATGTGCAACCATTGAGAATCGGAGTGAAGTGCCATAATTTGATCGATCATGAGTTTAACCATCACTAGTGTCGCATTATTAGTCGGGCAAACCGATTGGGGAATATCTTCTACTTCACGTAAATGCTTGAATTCGGGAAGTTTTAGAACAAATTCCAAATGACCAAATGTTTGTATCAGTGGTATTACTATTAAATCATGATTTTTTGCTAATTCTACAATGTAACGGATTTGTTTTTTTGTATAAGCATTACCTGCAGATATTGGTGCCAATGGACCCCAGAAAGGGAAAGTGTCTTCATATTCGATCAATATACCATTTGCACCTGCGTATTTCAGTATAGGAAAGATAGATTTAAAGTAAGTTATCTTTGGTGGAGCACCTTTTAAATCAAAATGCACCAAACGTAATGGAGGAATATATAAGGGTTCTTTCGTTGTTACAATGGTAGAGTAATTTGGCATTTCTGTTTCATCGCTGGATGATTTCATCTTGGGTTTCACCACTATTGAAGTCGGTTTAATTCCCTGCAGGATATATTTATCGCGAATAGACTTTTGTTTATGCTTCTCCTTTTCGAGCTTTTCATTCATTTGGTGAATACGAATTTCTTCATGAGTCATATGTTTGTAATGGTCACTTGGCATTGTTTTAGAGATATCTGCGTTGTCAATTTGGTTCACGTTTTCTTTGGTAGAAGATTTTGAATTTTCGTTTTCAGTAGCTTTGGTGAGTGATTTGAGTTTACTAGTCTGTTGATTTATACGCTCGTTGTAATTGACAAATTCAATGTCAATAGGATGCTTTACCGAAATTCCATTCGAAGTATATCCATTATCTTCTGGAACAGTTGTATAATGAAGATACAAATAAAAAACTGTCCACACAATAGCACCCGATACGAGGAAGTATTTACGCCGCCATAAAGACATTATGATGATGTATATAGAGTTTCGTATATTTTCTCTCATTTTACCTGAAAAACAAGAAAATAGTTTTATAAATAATCATATTTTTTCTAGAAAATAAAATTAATAAATTAATTCTAAAAAATATCTCTGAAAAATGCAGCATAAAGAAAAAACAAGTCACTTCCTAGATTTTAAGCTCTTGACTGAGGTATTTTTGACAAAAAGTTATTAATAAAATTAAAAACTTTTATTAGTTTATTGTTGTCGGTATAATTATACATTTTTACTCATAATATTAATTTACAATGCATGAAAGAGATAAAAGGGATATTGCACATACGATATGAAAGATTTTGTTTAGTGAAAATTTTGTTTTTATTTATATAGGAAAGCAGCAAAAGAAAAGAAATTAGAATTTATTAATTATTAATAGAATGTAAATTTTTAACTGTAAACTCTATTAAGGAATTAGTTAAAATTTTAATATGGAAATAAAGTATAACTATGTGAGGGCAGTGAAAAATAACGTACACATACTAAAGCCTAATACAACTGAAGATCACGCAAAACAGTATGTGATTATCAAGATGATCATAGATAAGTGGTTAACAAAGAAACAGTAGTATTAAAACTTTTCCCTAGGACTTCAATTTAATTCACTATGCTTTAGATGGAGAAGTATATGGAAAAATGGAGAAATTTTATATTAAAATAAAATATATTCGTATTTTATGATCCAAAATTTAAAAAAAAAAGGAGTTAGTAAATTAAATCAAAGAAAAAGAGAGAAATGAAGCAATAGGCTTAATGAAACCAGTTTCTTAATTAAATGTGGTAAGAATGATGATAAATAGCATCTTATATACCAGCTTCGTGTCAAGAGTTGTTTCCTTTTGTCAACATCAAAACAAATCCTTCTCTGAGCTCAAATGCATCGAGTTCATTCCCGCATAAGTCAAGGGAAATATATCATTTCAATCATAACAACTAGCCATCAACCCGCATAAAAATATTATCACTAGAGTGATGGACACCCTAAAATGAATGTCACCGCATTTTCTAAAACACTCATTTTATCAGGTGGATAGTTTTGCCTTTCAAGACACGTACTACAGTTTCGTGGGGCGCATATTAGATATCTGTGCGCAGGAAGCAATTTGATGCTTTATCAGTGGCTATGCTGTTCTGGTTGAACTGACGCTAAGACTCGTTAAATCAATCTTTTCTGAACAAGGGCAGTCCGCGGCAAAAATTTCGATCTCGGTCAATGGATACGGGTTAAGTGAAAGAGCACTGATTATTTATAGCCGTAAGCGTTCAAATATAGAAACTGTGTTTTTGCTAACCGCAGAAGCTTCTAATACTGGAACGCGGTAAATATTAATGAATAATGTCAACTGTCATTTCAGGATGGAAGGCTTGTTCTCAGTTGTAGAGACATATTTTGGGTACTGAAAAAAAATTCTAGTTTATGTAGTTATGTAAATTATAAGCTATACAAACACTATATTTTTGTTCATTAATTAAAGATCATTTACAAAAGGCGAATTATTAGATTTTCTTCGCCAATATTAATATTTGTTCTCCTGAATTGACAGGGCAAATATTTCTGAGGAATTCAGGCATGCACACAAAAACTAATTATATATGCATAAGCATTTTCAAACTTTTGGAAAATTTTGGGTAATTTTCAGCCAAAGGAAATTTTCTCTTAAATAAAAAAAAAATCTGCATGAATGTATTTTCTTATTAAGGAGTGCTAAATTTGTATGGAATTATTAAAAAAGGGGAAATTAGAGTTGTTAATTGCAAGAATTGATAAAAAAAAACGAAAAGAACCATTGAATCTGTCTAAAGGAATGAACGAAAACTCGTGCAGAGTATAAATGTCTATTAGACAATAGAAATGATGTTAAATGCAACGCTGCCTATGCAGCCACAAATTTTGTACAATTTAGTTTAGTTTAATTGCGTTAGATATGTATGGGTGTTCATAATAAAAAGTGTGGATAAATAAGCTATGAAATTGAATCAGTCCTTGGATTGGCGATCAATTTTTGTACGAATGCATTCTATGTCTGGATATAGATATAAAGCTGCTCATCTGATCCCATGACCTTGGGTAAGAATTCTAATTTGTATTTGAATACTGAAAGATATTTTTATAATTGCGTTCGAATTGAAGAATTGCTTAATTACAATAAAAGTAAGTCATCAGATGACGTACAACGCCTATTTCGGTAGAATAAAATGTAAACATTTGAGTTTTAAACTTGGGATGCAACTGTAAAGTCTTATAAGGTTTTAAATATTTATTCAAAAAGATCAGAAATGTTACAATAATTGTGACTTTCAAGGTTTGTTAACTTATTTTCACGTACGAAATTTCTTCTTTCCTCGCTGATTGTGAATATTCTTTTTTACTGCTTTTTAGGTTAGACTGTATTCTCTATATAAAATGAATATATTCTGTTGGATTTAATAATATGAAAACTTATAACAAGCCTAGATCTCTTAACATTTTAGCCTCTTCCTCCAAAGAGATACATTTTCAAAAGTAGATTGACTACTGCTAATGGAAGTTGCAAGTTGAATGGTAATGTAAATAGCTCTAATATTGATATGAATACTGAATTTGTGAGAATTCGAGTGCAAGCAAAAGAAAATTTCTAATTTAAATAAAAGTTTTTCACTATATGAAGGAAATAAAAACGTTGTTAATTCAATAAGGATCTTAATTATGCTTGTATTTGCTTTTAATATTGGTGCGCAATGTAGAATGTGAAAAAGCAGCAGGGATTTGCAAGTCTTAAAAATAATTCTGGACTGTTTACTTTTTTTTTTATTTTTAAGTACTGTGTGTGAAAATACCGTCTGGAGGAGGTGTAGAACCTGGACCAATGTTTAGTGCTGTTATGAACCTCACTGACCTATTTTGACCTATGAGTCCTGACCTATGAGTGTTCATATGACTAGGTTTTTACAATAAGAGCCTCAGAAAATACGAAGCTTGTTAGTGAGTAAAATATTTAAAATGCTGCACAGGAAGTTAGATGCGAAAATTAAAACATTCAAATCATTTACAAAAATGCGGTTACACGTCTTTCAATGGTGTTATTGTGACCAACTTAGACATTGGAAAAGAAATAGATGTTCAAACAATAACCAAGTAATGCACGTGTAAAAACAAACGGTTTCATAAAAAAAAATTGTAAGTGGAATTTTGAATGTTGATGAATGAGCGGTTGATGGAAATCGAAGGTGCATAGAGAATATATCTCAGCGTTAATTGTCATTGCTTGAAGGATTTCAAAGTATTTGATGATATCAAGAAGAAAAACATCTATTGAATAATTGAAATGTTTTTGACACATCATCATTTGGGCATTACTTTTCCAAGCGTATGGAAATTATAACAAGGATTATAAACTCAAAAAAAAGGTAAATCTAATCTGACGGTAAGCAATTACTTGACAGAGTATTAAATATATAAGTTAAAGTCACATTATGGATTAAATACTTGAAGAAATGTACGCAGTATTCACAACATGCAATATGATCTCTGTGGGATATTTTTCTGTACAAACTATTTGAAAATGAATACTCTGAACAAGGTTATTGCTCTGCTGGTGGAAATTCATGGAATGTGTATAAAACCGCTGACACAACAGGAAAGACAGTCTTAAAAATAATCTTCTTATGGCTTATGTAGAACCCTTGCATCCGATATTTAGGATATCTCTTATACTCTGATCTTTTATTAAATGTCTGCATGGTTACACACAACATCTTAATGAAACTTTATAACGTCACCCGGTCGCGTGTATCCAAATCAGCATTTGTACAAACTGACATCCTTTCACTAGGTGTTTATGATGCCGTGTGTTCCTTTAACCGATTGGATTACTAATATTTTTTCCCCAGTCAACCCCATATTTAGTATTTAATTTTGGAAAAGTAAGTTTTAAGAAAATTAGAAGGATTAGAAGGAAAAGAACCTAAATTTTATCTCGGAGAAGTGCTTCTTACGGTACATTTTTATTACTGCTTAGTTGATGAAATGAGCAAAAACAATTGTTTGTAAATCATATCTATTGAGATAAATCGAATGTGTTATATAACATTCAATAGATCTGTTTCTCAGCTTTCCAAAGTTTTATAATGTATCACCATCTATTGAAAGAAAGAAGGAAACACTAAGGAGTTACAGATCCTCAGTACCTCTTACAGCCGGCATTATTACAATGGACTTGAAATGTGCGGACAACTACCAGCCGGCTATGTAAGCCAAAGGGTTAATAATGTTAATACATTAAAGATGAAAATTCTACAAAGAAAGAAAATATAACCTGGAAAATATGTTGTAAATATTATGAAAGGCCTCGATAGGGATAATTAATGAAAGCAACAAATACATTCAATGGTCAATCTAATGAAACGAGGAAGGAAAAAAAAGACTCCAAGGAAAAGAGAAAATGGAGTTAAGAATCCAACAACTACAGGGCTATGGACCAAGATTATTTTTGTTGACGTAAAGTTTTGTATTAAGAATGCAGTTATCTAAAATGACATTCTTTTAAACTACGTGTATCTTTTTCTCTAGGCTTACAAAATGTTTGCAACTGAAATTTTTACTTCAAATTCTTGATACAGAATTCCAAATAACGAAGAGAAACATTCGTAATATTTCTAAGAAAAACTATTTAAAAATTAATATTATTACAAAAAATGACAACTTTCAATAAGTTAAAAATAATTCTCAATAAAAACACTTTTTTTTTCAAAAAACTAAGCAAAACGTTTTCAAAACTTTCATTGCAGTGTGACATAAAATATCTATTTAATCAGTAGACAGAATTTTAATCTTTTATGGTTAGTAGTTTCTCAGAAAAAGGTAAATAGATATTCTCAATTTAACATTATTGATACGAGGTACAACTCCCCTTAATCTTAATGGGCTGATTTTGCTTTCTGTGAAGCTCAATTCCTTATATGAAAGCATTATTACTTACCCATATTTACCTTTTTTTTACTCAAATGTTATATTTTCTCTTAATTCAAGCACGCATATCCTACTATAACAGTTTTCAATGACAATACATTAAAGTACTCGTATATTTCTCAGACAATTGAATTGAAAATCTATTTGAGGCAAAAACGGTTGTGTGCGTTATAGATTTATAAATATAAAGTAGAAGAGTTTTTTTTGCGAGTAAATAGCACACAACAAGACAACTGATATCAATGTATTAATCAAATATTTATTTAAATTTTTAAGTGTGTTACACCTCCATTAACTTTGAATGGAGTTCAATTAAACACCTCAACTTATATGTGAGTAGAAAGCAATCTTTTGGGTCTTATATTGCAGCCTTAAGTATAAATCAAGTTTTTGCTAAAATTTATTTCTTGTTCATCGAAGAATAGTATGGTTTATCTTTTTATTAATCAATAAAATATACTACTAATTTATTGTAAATCAGAGTGAAGAGTTTTATAAGTTGTGAGTAGCCATTCTGATATTATTTACGTACGAGATTTATTTAGAGATTGTTTATGCTTTATATTATGATATTGCAAGAAAATAATAAGATTACTCCTCAAATTATCAACTTCATAGCTATTTTTCCTTTTTTTTAAAGTTAGTTGAAGTTAAATAACTCTGAAAATAGTATTTTCTTAGAAAATGATGTTTTAAGCAATGTAAATTTATTTACGAGTAATTAAAGCTTCTTGAATGCGGCATTTTTAAATTACAAATAATAAAATGAGGCTTTCTATCCTAAAAAGGATTTCCATTGCTGAATTATACTTTTAATTACATAACAAATTATTAAAATTCATTCTGTTGCTAAGTTTAAATATGTAGATAAGAGGTGAACATTATTATTTTCACATCCACTCTTTTAACACTTTCTCTTATATTGGAAGTGGACATCTCGTTCATTCAGAAACAGATTATCAATTAGTTAGGTCATAAAACATTTGCATCTGTACTCCGGATACATCTCTCAACAATTTCCTATCTCTCATCCCGAAACGTTAGTTCTATAAGCCCCGGCTAGAGATAATAACGCACTCTCCGCTTAGTGATACAGGACTTAATATACCGTGATAAATCCATTCGCTATCGGATTTTCCCATCTACGCTGGATGTATGTGGTAAATAGTGTTGAACCTTAACTATATTAGATTCATTCCTCGACAACGTAATAAACATACAGCTCGCACAGTATTTCAGAGATTTTCTGAGGACACCAATAAATGTTATCCCAAATGTTCCCTCTAAAAAGAGATAATATTACAGGATTGAGGTTTTCTTTACCTTTGAGGTTTTATTTACCTTTTTACATTATCTTTGAAACATCAAATTCCCTTTTGTACGCTAATTTTAGAAAGAAACTGTTGCATACTTTTATTTTAGTTGCAAATGCCAACGCTAATAGTGCTTCTGAAAAAATTTGGTACATTTCACAAGTGATAGTTTTTCATCATACGACCCATGCTGTTATGAAATTTAAAGGTTACAGATAAATTATTTGTGTTATTTTGACGAATTGCACGGGCGCAACAAACAGTGAAAACAATACATTGGACGAAGTTCAGAAATAAAAAATTTCGTTTCTTTATTCCATAAAGAGATTAGATAAAGATATTTATAATAAATGCATATAGCAAGCTCATTAAAAAGTATAATCGAAGTTCTGAAAAATACTTATTTATGCAATTAAATTACAAAATTCCTTAAGAATTAGAAAGAAATCAATTAGAGTAAAGGTAAAAACGTAAATTTTATTTCTAAAGAATTTTAAATTTGAGTAGCTTAACTTTGGTAAACATTAAATTAGTTATGATATTTTTAAGGTAACTATTTTTCAATTGTGTTGGATTTAAAAAAATATTTCTATATAATTTATTTAAAAATATATCTCTATTTCTTTTTCTGTGATACAATATTAATTCTTTTTTGATTTCATTATTTTGTTCCAAAGTATTAACAAGTAAACCATAGCTAAAATATTACTCAAAAATTTAAGACTCGGCATCATTTAACATTCTGTTATGGGGATTTTAAAATAAAAAGGTTAATATAAATACGTTTTTATTTACCATGCATAAAAAATATAAATATACTTTCTTTCCAAATGTCTTTTAAAAGTAATATACTATGACAGTCAAGTGTTTATAAAATCGAGGTTTATTATAAATATAAGTCTACTGTACCAACTCACTTTGGAAAGACTGTCGAAATAGTGAGTCGGATGCACGGAAATTACATGTCACAACAGATTGTTTCATTAAGAATACAATTTTGGATATTTAGCTAAAAGGAAAGAAACACGTCATACAAACTGAGTTTCGTGTCATGAAATTACGGATGTGAAAGATCAAAGGAACCCCTTGGTTAATCGATTTTAGAAAATAAAAGATACGAATGTCAGTGAAGGAGAAGGAAATTGATCAAAACTAACAATCCCGAAAACGAATTACCGACCTTGTTCGCTGTCAGCATTTTCCAATCAGTCTAATTGTTTTTAGTGTGACGCAATGAAAGATAGAGTTGCGGTTTAGATTAAAGACTTTCTATTTTAAAATGCTCTTAATTGATATAGGATGCAATATCCTAAAAAGGTCTTTCGTCCTTTTACAAGTAAACTAACAAAAAAAAAAAAAAATGGATCGTAAATAATACTAGATAAAGGCAGAGTGAAAAGGGGATATATTATGACGAGTTATTCAGATTAGTCAAATGTTCTATTTTATTTCCTATGTCATGTAGAGTAGATTTGAAATTAATATACTATTTGAAAATGATTTAAAAATGGAGTGAAGTGATCCTGTTTGTCAAATTATTGTACATATTTCTCAGATATCCTTGTCGAATTGCTTGTGGATTTTAACGATAACTTCAAATAGAGAATGAAAAAGTAATATATTCTAAGCTCTTGATCAAAGGGGCAAATAAAAGTGTGATAAAGAGAAATAGGCAAGCAGTGATTTCAAAATCTGAGAGTGTTCCAAACACCGTTTATATTTGATTAGCGGCTTGATGAAGGGGATGAAATAAATTTTCATGTTTAACTTTAAATTCTTACAAATTTCTGAGATTAAGCTTATAGATATAGAATTGCAATGATAATTTTACAACATGGATTTAACATTCGTTTTCTGTTGTTGCTGAATCAAAATAGCGATTGTAAATTCAGAGATAATTATATACGAATTGTTCTATTTTTTTATGCTGATATTTATACGCTAAGAACTAGAGGAGTGACAAGAAGAGTAATATTATATTAGCATTCAGGAATTATGTATTCGTTTTTCGTTTCAGTGTAGGCTATTTCTCAACTATACATATTAAATACATTTTAAATCCTCTTACGAATTATGCTTCCCTTTTTTATGCAGTAAATTATTTTCGAAAATATAGATATATATATACAAATATTCTCAGATACATGCATCAAGTACGAAAATAAAGTTAAGCTTGTATAGTACTCACAGATTTTTCTTCATTAATTTTTAAATTTATGATCAGAATTCGTGTAAGAGACTGGCGAAAGCATTAGATTAAGATATCACTCATTCTTTCAATTCGTTAAAAGTATTTAGATCACTCAACTTGGCAGGAGTAATAAAAAAGTAAGCCTGTACGTGAAATAAATAAT
>BMAW01070556.1:13015-51378 GCA_019974015.1 Nephila pilipes | reverse complement strand
TATATATATATATATATATATATATATATATATATATATATATATGAGAAAGAGAAATTAGAGTGAAAAAAATAAAGTAAAAAGCATAAAAACGGAACTGGGAGAAAAAAAATCCAGACAAGGAAAAAATGGGCAAGGCCTTTTATTTTATTTAAATAATTAAAATGTAAACATGAAAAAGGAATTCGCGGTTTTGCATAGTTCAAAAGCAAATAAACACATTTCTAGAGCCAATTTTCAGGTGTTTTAAAACAAATATAAATATTTATTTAACTCCCATTTAAGTCATCATATAAAAAAAAAATTACTGTTTATCAATATGTTTTAAGCAATACTTTCTGCGCCTATCGCTTAAAATTTAAGCTTAAAAAGAGAATTGACATTTCAGATCCCATTAACGAGCCATTAATTCTCGCTAGCAGGCCATTAATCAAAAGGATTATGAATCACAAGTGAAGCATATCAGTGCAACAACATCCGTTGAAGCGTGAATTTTAATAATTGAAGCCGGAATATCCTGCATGTAATTGTCATTTGGATATCTGTGTAGGAAATTATTAAGGTACACGACTGATGAATAATATTTTAGTTCGGTTTGTGTGTGTGTGTGCTTTCCGTTTATCGTTTGGATTCAAATGACATTAATTAGTTACACATTCGAAACGTACACCTTTGTTACAGAAATAGGGATACAGAGCCAAAAGGGATATTAATTTCCTGCTTAACTGCGAAGTTAGATTGTATTTCCGATGTTTAATTAATTGACAGAAAGTTCAGGAAGGAATACTCAGATTCTTAAGATGGTGTAATTATTTAATTAAAGATTACATAGTTTTAAATATTTAAGAGGATTCCTTCTTACATTAAAAATCTTTAATTTTGAAATTTCATTTTGTTTTGTCATTTCAAATGAATAAGATATCACGAGGTAATTAATATAAAAGTTTGCTTATTTTCGTAGTTGCAAATATCGTGAAAAATAAAGGCTTTTGTCTTTTCTTTTTTACTATCTTTACAATTTTGATTTTGACTTTTAGAAACTTTTTGTTTTCTATGCTTATTGTTCTTATTATTTTGAATATTTTTCATTTAATGAACTAGACTGAAAACCAGTTGAAAACGTCAAAAAATTAATAAAATAAAATAAAATGCAGCACTAAAACATATAGTTTCTTGAAAAATCTTGAATTAATCCACTAATCGCACATGAAAAGCTTCTAAATGATCAACTTTGGTCGGTAAAAAAAATAGATCCATGCTTGATCAAATGTAAATAATAGGATGATGAATATGAATTATATTATGAAAACTAAAATAAATTAAGTATTTTCACACGGTACGAATTGTGTGCGCGTAATATAACCCATGTAGACTGCATTTAAAAACCTAAATTAGGTATTGAATATACGGATAAAAATATCATTGCACGCGAATCCGCACTTCTCGTTAATAACGCTGGAGCAAATATTGTTATCTACGTCATGTATATGTTGGAGAGAGAGAGAGAGAGAGCAAGTTGAATTTAACACACAATAGATATATGAATACCGTGATTTATTAACAGTCTAAGAGCAGCTACTCTTGGCTGAGAATTCCCCCAGATTGAAAATCCATGGGTTTATATACAGGGTGTTTCATGTCAAAAGTTTAAGGGATTATAGAAAATATCTCATCAAGTAATTTTCACCACACAATGCAAAGAGCAAGTGATGAATTGCAGACGGCTCTGTAATGGAAGGAAGAAAGCGAGAGTTTTCTTACAACATCGTCGCTTCTACCGTAGATTTCAGGAGGCATTGCGTACTGTACGTACAGGGTTTTGAACCCGAAAAGTCCTGTTCTAAAGATAAGCGTTTTACCTCTGTGCCATCGATGCTTACAAGCTTCGTAGCAATATAGACCAAAATTAAATCTTAGTTTCCGTTAATATAACCACTATGAGGTATGTCATACTTAAACTTAAGGAAGAATAGTTTTGTGGGGATTTAATTAGGACTGTAAATTCCATCATGGTACAAACATTGATAAAGGGTATTACAGTATTTGTATCATCTTCATACGTTTGTACATTATTTTTAAAGTCCTGTTACTTATTTAGCAATACTCTAACATTTCATTATAGAAACGCATGTAATAGTCTTTATCAATTATTAATCTAGTCTTTATCAATTATTACTTCTCATATATGAGTTTCTGAATTCTCATTATTAATTCTATGAAACAAAACAATGCGGTACACTGTTATAATTAACCTTTCTCGTTGTATGATGCAATTTTCTCAAAACTATTTATTGTGTGTGATGATATTTTCCTTAACACTATTTCTGAGTTGGTAATCTAACGCGATCGAAAATATGATGCAAAAAAAAAAAACTTTACATTTGGATGCAAATAAAGGTGAAATTTATAAATGATTGGTATAAATAATAAATAATTTGTTTAAATAACGCAAAGGTGAAAGAATAATATAAAAATTAAAAGAGAATATCTGACACCTCAATAGTAATACAATATATGTCCACTTAAAATGGATAAAATTAACCATCAGATTCTTGGTTGTCTTTTAAAATTAAGTGTGTTATGTTTCACCAGATACTTATATTTCAGATAAAAGAAATATTGTGCTAATAATTTTTTTTAAATACATTAAAATAATTTCAGAAAGGAACACAAAATTAATTCTGTAATAAACGAATACATTTTATTTTCTCTAAAGTTATTTTTTTCTATTAGTCAAATAATTTTAGAGAGTATTGCCTCATTAAGTAATTTAAAAATGTTAGTAATGTCAAATAATTTAAGAAATCGAACTTTAATCACGGCAGCATACTTACTTCAAAGTCATAAGCATCATAATGTCCTGTATAATTAAAAATGTTAAATTCTTAGAAACATACAAATGTTTATTGAAAAAATGCCAAATCTATTTGATTAAATTTTTCTTTGTATGTATAACTGAATAGTTTTGTTCTCAAAATAATGCACGTCGTTTGTTATTCAATAATATCGTAATTATCTTAATTTGCTGAGCAGTCTCGAAAATTTTTCCGTGGAAAAAACTATCGATCTTTTCAGATTTCCAATATCTTCTTTCACTAAATTAATATAGGCAGTTTATCTTTCTAATGATCTGGCTTTAAGCCTTTTTTTATCGCAATATAGGTGTTCATTATCGCCAGCGTCGAAATTCTATATAATGGTGTTAAATTATTCCATTTGAATGCTTTTATAGTAGTTTTTATTTAACTTAGAAATTACTTCTATCTCTGATTCACATCACGCATCTCAAAAATTACGCGTGATCATCTAATTTTTAATAAAAGTACGTTTTTTGTTACATTTTTTTAATCAAATTTGGATATTGGGTTCTAAAAAAATGAAAGATATCTTAAAATATAAAAAATGATTTTAGGAGAATTTAATTGAAATAGAATGTTTTTTTTTTATATTTAAAATTTATTTTCTTAGATTTCGATTTTAGATGTGGGCTCTGGTTGTGTATAATGCATTTAATTTCCATAGCACCATTATTTATTAATGAAACTTCTTATGATGAAAATAAATATTGAATATCCTAGAGAAACAACGAAACAATTTTAATTAAGTAAAAAATATATCGATACAAAAATTTAAAATAACTTTGGTAAACAGCCGTCAGCCTAACAGAAAAATAATTAAAATTTATAATTTATTTATGAGATGTGACCTATGAGAAGTAAGACTCTAATAATTTATTCACCGAATATATAAAAAGAATTCTTTGCTTTTAAGAATAAGGTATACTTAGAGTATAGAGACATTGTTAAAATAGTACGAACATGAAATTTAATAAAAAGAACTAGGTCTTTCTTCTTCATTAATCATACTAGACATGTGATCCATTCAGTCTGATGCAGAGCTCTCAATAATGAAATAAAAATACATGTCGATCTTAAACAACTTTGTATATTAACAAAAGAATGTCGTACAGCAAAGTAAATTAAATTTAAGTAAACTACAGTTGTATCTAAAAGTAATGGAAAAAATAAACTTTTGTAATATTTGCTGTTAAATAAATATTTTTATTTATTTTAAAGATCAAGAAATATATAACTGAATGAAACTTTTATTTGTCTTTCTCAACAAATCATTATTTTGAAAAAAATGTTACAACTAATTTTAGGAAGAAAGCTTTGTAAATTAATTCATTTTTTTTTTTATAAATTTTAGAGATGTATAAGGCTTTCTATACATTTTCTCATTGCAAACATCGAATAAAATTCTAGTTATTATTCATTTCTTCAGGATAACGCTTTAATTTAGAAGAAATGTAGATGTAGATATTGAACATGCCCTTTTTAGTGTACACAGTAATTTAATTGCTTGATGAATGAAATGAGAAAATTAAACACATGTTTGCGTCACAGTATTTACTAAGTGTCCATCTATTTTCATCTACTTCAGTATGAGAAGTTATTTAAATATTTATTCTAATTTCACCTCATTGAAAGAACAAATTGTTAGTGTAAGAATGTATTTAATAGAACAATATAAGTTTCTTTTTTAAAAATTTTCTTGTTTCCTGTTTTTTATCTACACTTTAATAAAGAAAATAAATTTTAACTCTAATGTCTTATCAAATCTGGCTCACTTTTAGATGCAAATTCACTTAAAATTTCAGGTAATGAATATCGATTGACATCGATTGGAAATCTGTTTCCTTATTGTACAAGGAACTCTCCACTGTATTGTTCAAATTTAATCATTTTCTCTCCTTTGCGGTAAAAAAAGGAATAAAAAAAACGTCTACAAAAAAATAGTAATTTAAGTAAGTAAACCAAGCGATTGGATTTTAACAAACAGTTAGCTCATTAATGAAAGAAGAAACCATTTTCTTTAAAATCAATATTTCCACTTCTTAAAAAAATTCTAAATTGCAGAATATTAAGCCTCTAGTTTTTTTAGTAATCATTAGGATGATATGGTAGGAAAAGTGCCTAAAAGAAGCCTTCACTGCTCTACTGAAGTGAGCAAGGTAGCTGTTGGCAGCAGCAAGATAATAATTACTTCTGACACTCACTTTATCCTGTGCGCAGGCCGTGCTCGTGTAAGCAAAGAATTCTTTCCTTTTTTAGCTTCGATAAGGAAAGTTAGAAAATAGCAAAAACGGCTGCTATTAACAAATCGCCATTCATTACTGATTAATGCGTAATCAATGGATTAACATTTAATGGCATGTCATTATTCTCGCTTCCGCTGTTGGGTCGACATTCATTACGTACAAGTGAATTGTTTTTAGTCAGCCATAGGCTAATTTTGAAACATTCCGTTTAATTTGATGTCGGAGCCAGTCACACAGCTCTTTTTTGTTCTTTTTATTGCTTTATGTTATTCTGATAAAACAAGGCGTCTTTTGTTTTTTTTTTTCTCTCTCTAAACATCGAGTTAGTAAAATTAGTTTAACGCTACAGAGATTTTGATTATCTCTGCTTTCTTCTAAATAGACGGAGAAGATACTGTGTTTTATCTTCAAATTTGTAAACAAATATGGCTGTAGAATAATTAACGGCACCACATGCCGCACGCACAATGAGTTTTGATGATGCTTCATTATTCTTAATGTCAACTACTCGTGTTTTTCATATTGCTGCTTTCATCCTGAAAAGTGAGTGAACAGATTACTCTCTTGTTTTAGTAAAACAAAAACAAAAAAAAACTTAGTTATTCTTTTACAGATTTCTTAATGAGTAATTATCAGATGTCCTGATTTTGCTGCGTAAATACATAATGTAATACTTGACTTTTAATTTAAAGAACTTTATTGATTATAAACATGAAAATAAACGTCATATAATAGAATAATTTGAATTTATCACGATCCCTAAATGCTGTTTACTAAAGCATAATCTTTGTATTGAAATACTATAAAATTTAACATTTTAAAAATATTGTTGAAACTCGTGACATTTAAACGTATACATTTATTTTGAAGGTTCTGAGTTTATTACTGAAATCAAGTAAAGAATAACTTTAGAATAATTGAAAATTAACGCCATAAAGAGATACTTTTTTGTAAAAATATATATTGCTGGAATTTTTAAATCTAAGAGAAGACAGAATGTGTTTGATACAATTTTTTTTCTAAATGAATGAAGTAAATACATAAGAAGCAAAGCATTTTGATTCAACGGAGAAGCATATAGATAATTATAATGAAAATTAAAGAGCCTCAAAAGTATACCGCTAAATAACAAATAATTATTTTAATATATATTGTATGAAGTCAAAATTAAAGTTTCAAACAAAAATGTGTAAAAAACGTAAACATCACCAGATGTATTAGCCACCATAGGGGCTATTGCTTTAGTCAACAACAATATATATATATATATATATATATATATATATATATATATATATATACATATACATCTAGCTTAAAATATATTCAATTTCGTAATTTATCGTTTTCTTTCATTTTAATATCTGAAAAAATATCAACTTCAAAATTTCATAGTTTGCTTTAATTCTAATATTCAATTAATTAATTTAATTATTATTTTAAAAGGTTAGCACTTTTGGTGGCTAAATCTGTTTTTTGCATAGAATAATTTTTCATTTAACTATGCGAATGTATAATAACAGAATCTTACAGACTTTAAAATGTTTGCTTGAAACCTAAGATGTAATGTACTGAAATACTACTTTTAGGAACATGCATTTAAATGAATACAAAAAGCAATAAAATTAATACAAAATGCATTTTAGAAGTCAAAAAAATTCTATTATTTTATATTTGTATGATAAAAAAATGTTTTTGATTGATAATTTGTTTTCCTAGTGGTACTGAAAACACCTGAAGTCGCCCTACAGCTACTTATTTTCTTCCTCTTTAAATGTAATATCTGCACAAATTGTTAACTTAATTTAAGACCACAAACATGTTAAAATGTCCAAATTCAATTTTTACAGGTTAAAAATGGATGTTTCACTTCAGTCATTTCTTTTCAAAAATGGTTGATTAGCTTTCTGTTACAGAAGACACTTAAATGGAAATATTTTAGTATTCAATAAAACTAAACTGCTTGTTCCTAATTACATAAAAATATATTACCCAGAAATTAATTTAGGGGGGGGAGGGGTCATCAACGCGAAAAAAGCAATTTCTTTAGTTTAGAGTTACCTTTTGATAAAAACTAAAGAATACGCCATATCAATATTATTTCTTCTATTTAAAAATGTTCAAGATTATTATAATTGTATCAAGTTACAAAAATAAAGATAATTTAAGAAAAAAGAAAAAAATACCATGAGAACAAAAATTTCTACTAACTAGAATCATTGAAATCCGACAAGATTGAAAAGCTCATAAAAAGCATTTGATAATTGAAAAACAGTCACAAATTTAAAATGATTGTTAAAATGCTGTGTGAATAGTGAAATAAAACATTTCATACATATTAGTTTTTACAAAGTCATATTTACTCCCTTTGTTTTTGCAAAATACTTAAGACTTCTTTACTTATTGATATATTTTTATGTATGTATAACAGAGTTCAATTAAACACATTTCAGAGATACTGTTTCTTATATAAATCTTTTACGTACATTTCATTAAAATAAATAATATTTCAACAGTACATGTTTTAACAAGCAAAGACAACTAAAATTTTTGATAGTTTATGAATATTTCGGGAAAATACCTATACAGAGAGTGCAACATAAGTATTTTCTGTAAAACTGGAAGTTAATCTACTGTGTTGTGCCAGTTATTTCTTTTTCCAAAGCTGATATTCTGCAGTCAAAATACAAATACTACAACCCGGCAATTCTGAAAAATATATTTTTTTAAGTATTTCTATTTCATTTTCATCTGCTGACATGATGTCATTCCCCGGTTAATTAAAATATTCAATGAACTCGTAACGATTTTGTGTTTTGTGAAGAAAAAGAGGTGATATACTGAGATGGACATTTCCAAAGACTTGTTTTAGGCCCTCATAGATCACTGTCTGGAAGAAAAGAATGGCTTTTGTATTCTTCGCTCAGGAAACTGTTGGAGAGGGAAAGATGACATATTTTATAGGGATGTACCTTTCTCTCTTCGTTTTTAAACACTGACCCAAACAAACATACAGGAAACATGAAAGACATTCTTATTCTTTTTTTTCAGAAATTGGTTTAGATGAAATAATTGTTTCTCTTAGTGATGAAAAAATTTAAGAATGAGAAGGGAAAAAAATTAATTTCTTAAAGTTTAAAACATCTATAATAGCATAATCAAATAATTATCTTGAAATATTTCAACTTCCGGAAAAATTCTTGTGGGTGCATATATCCCTTTGCACCCCACCCCTCGGTGTGTCAATGGGTTCTAATAACAAAAGTGGAAATTCCAATCGAATTGCTGTATTAAGAGACATTTATGTAAACTGATCTATTCAATATTTTCCATAACATCTTAGACAGGCAGAATAATATAAATATGTAAATGTGAAGCATACTATAGATATCATACACGATTATACACACTTTCGTGTTTTTTTCGAGTCGAGTTGAAAGATTTAGAAAAACAATTATAAAAGTGTTATGAATCACAAGGTCATAAAAATTATAATAGAAGGATAAGCAAACAAATACGAATTAAGTTCTTTTACCTCTGAATACTGCTACTTTATCACTTAATAACAGAAGTCTTTATGAAAATTATCTATAAGAAATATAAATTAATAATTAATAATAAAGAAAAATAATAAGAAATATAAATTAATAATTAATAATAGAGAAAAATAATAAGAAATATAAATTAATAATTAATAATAAAGAAAAAGTAATAAGAAATATAAATTAATAATTAATAATAAATAAAAAAAATAAGAAATATAAATTAATAATACAATTTTACTCTAATTAAAAATATTTCATTTAACATATTATTTATCAATGATACTTTTTGTTTAGCTGACTAAATCACACTGCTTCATTAGGATAACAGTTCTAAATATATTGCTCTGCTGGAAGATAAAAATAAACACCGATCTCATATTAATAATACTAAAAGTAAAGTGAAATTATATGAAGGGAAGTGGTAAATAATGTGAAAATAAAGCTAATCAAGAGACTGACTTTTTCCAAGAAAACAATCTTCAGTCTTTCAAAGAATAAAATGCCTTCATTAACTTCCACCACCATAATACAGAAAATAAGTTACTCTTACATATATATGACGTATATATGCTGTTGTCTGTGCTTATTGATTGAAAACTAACATGACAATTAGAAACAACCCGATGGCTATTAGTTATGAGCCATGTAATTCTGAACCAATGTCAAGTGACGAGGACGACATCTCAGTTGCATGCCAAACTGCAAACTTCCACGCCACAGTATCTGAAGATAATTGAATTCTGACAGATTTAATGTCCCTCAATCTCACTATATGCCGGATTCTTATGTAGCGTCAGGTCTTGAACCCACGACTCTATTGAAGCAGTGAGCTCTCGACTATGGCCACTAGATTACTATAGCTACATCTATACTTGAGGAAGGAAGGTATGATATTTCAGTGAAATGTGCTGTGAAAAGCACAGAATTTGCTTCAATGCAAATGTAGGAGGTACAAATTGTCTGAAGACGTTCATGTATTAGGAATGGAATAAAAATAATTTTGTAGCTGTAGCATAAAACAAAATAAATATTTTCGAAATAATGTTTCAAGTTGTTTTCCAAATTTTTGTTTGAGATAAAAATGCTTATGCTTTCCATTTTGACATTAGTACAGTTCCTATGAACAAAAGGTTTGAGTATTTTGATTTCCTGAATGTTATTGCTATTGTTAATTTCCTTATTGAAGTAATAATTTAAGACAAAATCCCCCCATAAAATCATATTCCATAAGAATGTACAGCGACTAAATCTCGATCTGCTTAGAACACAATATTGAGAAAGATCTGTTCACCAATAAGGAGAATTTACAACAAATACAGTGAATACTCTATAAAATGAATAACATCTGTCTAGTCTTTCCATAGTTTAAGAAATAATATAACTTATATTAAAAAATTGTGACAGCAAAAGTTGATATAAAATGCAACTTTTTATAAGAAAAAATAATTTAGTTTGAGAAAATTGTAAATGAAATTCGTAAGCTGCATAGAAATTGGTGACATGCCAGTATAGAAAGCCATCTCTTATAGATGGAGTGCGTGTCCAAATCCCTAAATGATTTATCGCTCTTCAAGCTCAAGAGCTAAAAGAATAAATATAGAGCCAATCCATTTTCTCTCAGTGTGACCGAAGCCTGTAATTTTGCGATTTGATAAGTGAGAAGGTTATTATGGTGAACAAAACTCTCTACGTAGTCAAAGTTTCAGGAGCGTGATGTAAGAGCTTGTAAGATTCTTGGCTCAAACTTGTCAAAGTCCGTGATATACGTAATTATAGTCAATATGAAAGGAAATAAAAGAATATCTTTAGCCGTTATTCACATAATATCGCAGATGTTGGAGAAAAAATCGAGTAAAAAGTGCATTAATACGTGTTGAAACGTATCATTCAGTAAAGAAATCGATTTTACATTTATGCGGTTCAACAGTTTCAAGCAATTTATTTTAGGGTATTATAAGATTGTGGGGAAATTTTAAAGTAGCTAAAGCATAATGAAAAATGTATGTTTTAAATAAGTAACTGGATCACGTTTATGATAATAAATCAGTTTCTTTCTATAACTAGAAATATATTTTAGGTATTTATTGCCATCCTAATTTGAATTTTGAAGTAAAAAATACCAGACCTACTTTGAAGATTAAATATCCATCACAATAAATCAATTGTGTTTATTTAACATTGACCGAAATGTAACACTTTTATTACTGAATTAAAACATTTAATAACTTTCAATATGAAGAAGTAAATTATTAAAATAACTGTTTTCATTATGGCAATTGTGAAATCAAGGTAATATACATTTCCTCTTTTCTATTACTAGAAAACTTCTTAAATTTATAATCAGGCTTAAAGTTGAATTTCAAGACTAATTCCGTTTTAGAAACTCTTTCCATAAAATGTTGAAAAAACACGCATTCCTTAATAAAATTATAAGAATTATACGACAAAAATAATCGTGAGAAAAGTATTGAATTAAGTACATATAAAACAGATAAATAGGAAAGTCCTGCAACTATTAATGTTTAGTTATGTGTGCGAAAGCGAGACGAAGGAGAATTATTATGTTGTATTTCTGTTTTTGATTAAATCAATTAATATTCATCCAATAATTAATATCAATAACTTATATTTGTTCAGTTAATTAATATAAGCATAAGATTTAATCTTAAAATGAGAGATAACCAGGGATTGCAAGACCAGAAAACCAATTAATTGGCTTACCTGTATGGTAACTGTTGCCGGCAATACTGAATTCTTATTTATTATTTATTACAATAATTAATAAAATTGATGATAATAATTATATATATATATATATATATATATATATATATATATAATTATTTTTAATAAAACAAGTTTAACAACAATCAATATTGAAAACGCGGAATAAAGTGGATGCTTTATGAGTGGATGCAATAAATAGTGGATATTAAAGTGAATGCAATAAAAATGATACTCATACTAACGGGAAATACTGTAAAAAACAGTTAAAAATGTTGCTGCATAAATAAAGTTGCTGATTTTGAAAATTCACTATGCACAATTCCTTCAGCATTTGCAATTACATTACCCAGGAAAGAGAATCTTAACTTATTCATTAAAACAAAAACAGAAATAAAACATGATAATCCCCCTCTGTCTTTCTCTCACGGATAGACGAATATTAAGAGAATCGTTGAATAGAACTGGAATAATTTCAACAGAAAAATATGTGGGGTGGGATTATCCAGATTGTGTGCATTTCCAAATGATTATTAAATCAACAAGTATGCAATCTGAAACAGTTTATTTTTTTCTGTAGTGAAAAGTGTAGTTTTCTGTAGTGAAACAGTTTATTTTGTTCGAAATTTCATCACAATTAGAGGAAAGACTAAAGTGTTCATCAGTTATGTTGCTTATTTTTAAAACAATTGACAAATAGATAATTCAAATGCATTTAATTACGTATTTTATAATTTTTTTTCAGCGTGAGAAATTGTTTATGCATTAAAATTACTTATAAATAGATATAATTGTCGAATTTTATTTAGATTATTTATGTTCAGAATTAAATTCATTTTCAGGATTTTGATTACAGTACAGAATTGTAAAAAAAAATAGCTTAGCAGGAAATTTTATTTTATAATCACATTTTAAAGAATTCCTTGTAATTTACGTTACATTGATTTTATTTGAACATTTTTGATTTTCTAGTGTGACTACATTCCTTCATTATTTAATTATACAGCCATTTCTCTTTCCGTCTTATTACACGTTGATTCATTATTGGACTCCAATTGAAGAGCAAGATAAAATACATAATTAATCATTGAAGAATATATAAGGTCGCAATCTCTAGAATCCCTCTTAATTCGATAATTTTATATAATGATCAACTAATAAAGTCTTAGCTTACCAATTCACTCGCTGTGATTCAATCCCTTCTCGCAAACAGCCGATTCTTATCTTAACACCTAAACTAAGATTTGCTTCAACCCAAAGATTAACTGCGATGTTTTAATACAACTTAGAAATAAATACTAGTCTGACGTTATCTTCTATCAACCTTCTTTTTTCTTTCAGTTCTATTTTATTTATGTATCCTATCTCTGTTTCAATTCACTGCACTTATTATCTTCATCTAATTTATCTTATTGCTTCATTTTGGTTGGGAAAAAAAATTAAAAATTTTATGCAACCCAAATTACTATAAAGTCCCCGAGGTTAATGAAGAAAAAATCGCGAATAGTCTATCATCATAATGGTAATAGAAAAAAGTCGGTAAATACATAATCACAAGAGGGGACATATTACTGGGATTTTACAGAAGATAAATTACAAGCGAACTTCGATAATGACGTTAAAACTTAAGAATTAGTGATAAATGAAAATCTCTAATAATGATAAAGATATTGCTGTAATATTTGAGATCCTAGCTCTATCTAATATAATTGCTGGTCTCCGTTTATTCGTTGTTATTACATTTGAGTTATTAGGGAAGATATATGTTTTACAGACACAAGGGTCACGCAACTAAAAACGGGACTGTGAAGCTTGCGCCTTTGCTTGAAGAGACAGAACACTGAGCTTGAGCCAAGAGAGGGCTCTGAGTGATTGGAAAGCAAGCGATGCAGTCGGAAACACTTTAGTTGTCTTTGTGACCGTCGGTACTAGGTCGGATCATGGATGCCTCCAAACGTAGTCAACTTGCAATTGTGCAATTTTTTAATTTTTAACTGCAATAAATGAGAGTCCAGTTGATATTTATCTATCGTCGTCTGAAAAATGAGTATGGAACAAAGTGTCTCTTACGCTCTTCATTGTACCGATGGTGCAGTAAGTATGGGGTGCAATATAGAGGACGAACCAGCTTAGAAGATTGGCTTCAACACACACACTTGGTCATCATCCAAGAAACAATCATTGTAGGAGGCAATTGGTGAGGCAAAATAGGTGAATCATAACGCGCTAGATAACAGCAATACTGTCTATCAGATTAGGTAATATCCACACACTTCTCCACGAACGTTAAAGCAACCAGTTACTTCTACTCCATTTACAAACTGTAAACAACAACCAAGAATCATTGACGTTGCATGTTGTCCAAAGAAATTGTCCTGTTGCGGGACAACTCTTGTTCTAATATGGCTATTGAGTGCAAAGATTTGTTGTAGCGATTTCGAACATCCCCTGTATATCCCTGACTTGTCATTTTCGACTATGATGTCTTTTGTTCACTGAAAAAAGCTCTAAAATGACGGCAATTCGAAAAACGGTTCAGATCGCCAATGAAGAATAGCTCCTAGGGCAATCACGGAGTTTTTTTCCATCCTTGGCACTCATCATCTCTTGGATATCTATGACCCGAAATGAATAACCTTTAATTTGGTTAACAATTATGTACAGCCATTATGTTCCTTATCTATTTTTTTTCTGTATTTTTAACATATTGTTACCAATAAATTCTTCTTCAAGTCAACGGTAGTTTCACTTTCATTTAGGATATTTAAATATAAATACTTTTCATTTTCCGGTAATTTCGAAACATGTTTTGTTATTTCATGAACAACTATGGTTCTCCATCTTTTGCTTACAATGAATATTTTAAGGTACACTTAGATTTCGCAGAGGTCGGGAATATAATATTGAAATTTTTGATACTCTTCAGGAGTTGAATGCACCAGAGAATAAACAACATTCTTATTTTTTTTATAAATTAATAAATATATGAAAAAATAACTTTAATAACAATAACATATAAGGTTACAAAATATTGAATTTAAAATACCTGAACAAATAACTTTAACAACAAGAACAAAAAAAAGTTGCAAAATACTAAATTTAAGTAAGTTAATACTGAATTAAGAAATCCAAACTTTTTTTGAGGGAATAAGAATGTAGCTTTTCATTAACGTATAAGGATTGAAACATTTAGTGTAATATTTGAAATTGTAGTTTATGTTTAATTCAGTGTTTTCTAAATAATACTTATAAAGGTAATAATAATACCTTTTAAGAGTTACTGTGAATACTTCAAAAAAACTTGTTAACCTTTTAAGAAACATTTCAACAAAATTCATAATATCCTGTCTTCTTTGAGGATATAAAAAAGACTCCTGTATATTCACGTCTATTTCTATTATCTATAAAAGAAAATAATTTTATATTGAATTTGAAGCTTTTTTGGTATCTCTATGTAGACACTATGAATCTTAGGTTCCGAGGACTTCTTTAAATGAATTCTGATGGGAACCATACAAAATATGGGTAAATTTTAGCTATCCAGTTGTTTAAGTTAGAAGATTTGATGAAAATTCCTAAACATCAATATGCTTAGATATTTTATATCTTATTTACGTCCTCTCATAAATTCCTGTTAGTAATAATCTTTTATTTTATTTTTTAAAAAATCATTTCTTTTATCGTTTTATTTGGGGAAAAACTATTTGCAGGCAGACAGATTGTGAGAGAAATTCTTTCTTATTTAATTTTCTTTACAGAATTTGATATACTTGAGTAAAATGTTAAACTTTTTCCAGAAAAAAATGCGATTTTTTTTATAAATATCTTCTTGATCACAGCAAATCTTCTGTGAGTTTTTAAATTCTTTGTTGTTCAAGCTGTTGAGAAAACAGATTCTTTATAAGATAAATATTGCTTAGAAATGTATGAATTTTTGCTACAATTTCTTTTCTCTCTGCTACTAAAATAAATTTAAAATCACTGATCAATTGAAAAGTTTCTTCCATTTTCCAACTGTTGTTTGAGTATTGTTGATCAAAAGAATTCGTTGAAAATCTAGGGATAGATAAAATATTTTTATAAAGTGCATGAAAATATAATTGAATAACATTTTCTATCAATTTATACAGATGGAAGTAAAAGTCACAATAAAATTTATATCTATTCAATACCTTTCAGAAATCAAATCTCCTAAGCATTCCAATGCGTAAGATTCAGAAATTCACGACCAAATCATTTACTATCTTTCAAGCAGAAGATTCCAGATGAATGGATTTAATACAAAGATTCCTAATTCACGGGCTCTGAATTCACTTCAAATTCTCAGAATACTTGTTCAATAAAATATTAAACATGGGTGTTATTTAACTACATATCTTCAGCAGAATTTTAATCTAAGCTTTTCACTATTATATTTAATATATTTTCCGATATATTAAATATAATAGTGAATTACAACTTCCAATTTAATGAAAATTAAAAGTCCAATAACCATGAAAGCATTTTTAAGTCACTGAAAAATCTGATTTAGTACATTTTGCATGGATTAATTTTAAGTTAACGCTTAAGGTAATCAAAATTAATAATGTGTATAATTTTCTCCCATTTCATGCTTTTTTTTATAAAAAAAATTAGTTAATGGTGCAAAATATTTATACGGAAACATTGTAATAAATATCATTCATTGATTGTGATATATGGTTATATGTAACATAATGAAAACTGTAGAAATGCTATGAAATTTTGATAGTGGTAAATTATTTAGTATTTACATAACTAGAAATTAATATTATCACCAGGTACTTACAAGGAAAGATTCTAAATCATTGAAAAAATATGATCTGTATGTATTAAAACGCATGTAAATTTCAAATTTTAAATATGATTTTATAATTTTCTTTTTATAGGGTTGAGAAATAAATATTTATGAATTAGTTTTTCTATTACTTATGATACCATCAAAATGAAGAATTGCTCGATTTATATACATTGCATAATTTTTTTTTATTTTTATGAATGCTTACTGCTCATCTTGATAGGGTTTTTTTGGGATTGCCCACCCTACCTGCTCTTTGGACCTCAACAAGCATCATGTTTAATTATTTATTTGTGTGTTAATTTTTAATTATAGAATGATTTAAACATTTTTTTACATTTGTAAGCAAAAATTGTTGCATCCTAAATATAAAAAAAAGTTACTTTTGCTTAAGTGAAACTTTCTTTTTTCCAAAGTTTCGATTACCGATGAACTAAACTACGACCAATTACAAACCAAAATGCTTTTTTCAACTTTTCCCCTTCTCACACAACATTTTACAGGTTCAAAATGAGCCCTTTAAAACTGATGACACATTTTAATTTATACGTTGCAGAACAAACTTCCCTTTATAATTTTAGATTTTTCTTACCTTACAATACTTAACTTCCTGTGCCCATTGAATGAAAAAAAAATATAGTAAAGCAAAACATTCTCAAGGCTTATTTTCGATACATCACACTTTTGTTATAGATAATTCTACTTTCCGACGTTAAAAAATTTCTTTTATATAATGACACACACAAATAACTGTATAATATCCAAATAACTAAATATCTGTTGTTGTCAAAATTGTTACCTTCCGTTTTACTCCATAAACGAGTAAAAATGCATTAATTTAACTATTTCGATGTAAGATCTTAAATGTGTTGGAAAGTTTTCCATTCAATTCCCACCTCACGTCCCATCGAGATCCTGTAACAGTGCTTAACCTTGTTGCGATACAGAAACACTAAAAGAATAAGTAATTCATTATGCCCTTTTCACTTACAGCTTTCCCGATCGGGATCTTGAACGTTTAGATTCGGGATCCGGAGTTTAATTAAATCGGGGACGGTTTACTGCGTGCGGAAAATATCAATTGGTGTCTCTATAGAACAGAACGAGACACTTTGTTAATGAATATAGGTCGAGTAAGCAATTATCCGAAAGCGCTTTCAGTTTTCTTCGCCTTTGAGATTTTTTTTCCTTCATTGTTTAAAATATTGTTTTTTCCATTCTTACTCATTAATTCTGGTGCATGGTTCGTTCATCATTAGAAACTTGAAATAAGTAGAGTTGTTACGCGAAAATAATAGTGATTGGTTTTACGTACTGATGATGAGGGAGCAGAGTTTGTTTTTATATGCATGAATAAAAAAAAGTGATTTTGTAGCCATAACTTTTTTGGTAAATACGATTAGTTAATCCTTCATGGAATTGAGTTAACTAAACTACCTGAGGTTGAAATACTATTTTTAAATGATTTTCTTTTAATCATTTTGTTTTTAATCTAAAATTCAATTCATTACATCCTATGAAAAATTTAATAGACATAACAAAAGTACTGACTCCAAAGATGTTTTCGGCTAATTAACAAAAGAAGAGCAATGCTATTTCATTTTTATTAATTAAATATCTTCTATACACCACTGCATCCATAAATTTAGGTATTTATAATTTGTATCTTTTAATATCCCTTGTTTGCCTGTGTTCCTCCAATTGTACGTAAATTAATTTCACAATCTCAGAGTTTACGAGAGTTTTGCTCTTCAAATTGTTAGTTCTTGCCTTAAGACATAAAGCTCTTTTATGTGTAATAATACACAAAACCTTCATCGAAGCTATCGAAATGAAGAAAAAACTGGTTTAACTAATAAAGGTAGTTATTCAAAACCTCAAGATATGTTGTTTTCAAGAGATTATCGAATACCCTCAAGTAAATAGATTTTTTTTGTTTTCTTTTCCATGTACTCATAATGATCACCTAATTAAAGATCAAACATGAAATATTCCTAACTCCCATCTTTCCTTTTCCGTCAAGAAATGATTATTTCTTGTTATAATTTCAGACAAAATTGCTATAGTGGTACAACTCTCTTTCTTGCAACGCATGAGAAATGACATATTGAGTCTTCCCTAACTTCATATATCCCCCTTCACTACCACCATCAAGAATATTTATTTTGTTACCAATAGTGATTTTATGTCAAGTGAAATCACATTTATAAAAATATACGAATGCATGGAAAGATTAGTAAAGAACGACTTTGGTACTAGGAATACTTTATTTAACTCACTTATTAAATGCAATCAAACATTTTTTCCCAAAACCTTGAAGAAAACAACATAACAAAGAAAAAATTATATAATCCTATAACGCAAATTCGTTGTGAAAAGTTGATTGACATAATAGGAGTTTGATAACAATAATTTATTATTTAAAGCAGGTTATTTTCTTAAGAGAAGCAAAGACAAACAAATACACAAAGAGAGAAAATTATTTTTGATCTATTTTATTTTAAATTTGTGCATCAAAATATATATGTTCCTTCTTTTCCTTAACTTTCATTTGAAGTAGAAATCAACACATCTAATGGAATATTTTAATGTTTTGATTAAATATATTAAACTAATACTTTAATAAAATTGTTCATTTTTTATTTTTAGCATTAATTTATATGATGCCATTCTGCAAACAAACACCAATAAAAATGTATTAAACACTTAAAAAGATGGAAAAATTGGTATGTTATAATTTATTGTTCATTTTTTATAATGTACATTCGTTCAAAATTCTAGATTCCTTTGATCCCAAAAGCAACCTCTTTCGTTCCTCCAGTCTAAGTCTAATGATTGAGGTATTTATTTGAATCAGAGATTTAAGTCTACAATTAACTACAAATTGTTTTTTATGAGTAAATAAGCCCTATTAATAAATGGTACAGTATTTTTTGTAAATATTGTTTCAAGACAATTAAGCTTTTGTTATTCAGAAATTATTATCGCGAATATTACAGTAATTCATTGTCGTCAGTGTACAAAGTAATGGTCTAGATTTTCGAATTTCTTCCAAGAAGAAATATATATGAAATCTTTTCTGCAGTTAATCATGGTAACTTCAACATCACAATAATAAATGAAAAACAGTTTTTTTGTGGATCTATTTTACAATACATCTTCCAAAATATAAAATTTGAACTCACCGAATTCATTGAATAACGCAACACATGCTGTAACCTAATAAATTTTCATGTTTTTAAGAGGTTCAGCACACGTTAGAAGATCTAGGTTTTGATTTATTTTAAGAATTAAGGAGTCAACACTCGAAATTTCAGATTTCTTTCAAAAATGCAAGTTTCATTTGACCAAAATTGAATGAATTTAAACAATTTTTTGAAGAAACATCTTAAAAACTCACTATAAATATAGAAATAATTTCCAAATACCGAAACAACATGACATATAAAAAAAAATAATCCCCCCCCCATGAATTTTCATAATTAAAATAATTCCTTTTAAGACATTGATGACTTAAGCCATTTCCATACAAAGTTTATTCTATATACGAATACATGCATTTTTCATAGTAGATACATTAAATTTTCAAATAGATTCCGTAATGCTAGCATAACAATGCACGTTATTTTAGAAAGTGACACAAATTAAACAATAAATAAGTAATGGAGAAAAATTACTTAAATACCATTAAATGCATAACATTTCATTCAATGGTTTTCCATGAGTTTGATTACTACTGTATAATATAATTAGAAACAATAGCAACAAATAAAATATTAAAACCCAAAATCATCCATTCGAAAACTTACCCTCCCATTCCGCTAAGGTCACAATCTAGCCTAACCGTTTTATTTTCCGTCATATTCCCATTTTATGAAAGTAATGTCCTTGCACATGTAGAAATGATTTGGGCGGTCTTCAAAATTTGCATAAACGGTGAAAGCGGAGTCAAGTATAAATGGCCTAACACTAGCTGGTTAAGATGATTAATGCCCCGTCGTATTAAGAGACGTGCAATCGTTCAGCTAATTCTCGTAGCAGGCATCATCAGTGCTTCCCCATGTTGTCCTTACAAAATAAACTGGAAGAGATTTCAATGCATTGTGTTCTCCGAGTTAATTACCTGGGAGATACGAACTAAGTTGGCTAATTAAACGGGAGTTTTCTGCAGACAAGCATTTTCTCTTGTCTCCGGAATTGAAGGCTAGTCGTTGCAGATTCTTATCTCGACAGTAGGGCACATCAATCAACATTTCTTCATAAATTCGCTAAACGAACATTTTGGGCTTTCTACTAATTAGGATTCATCGGCATTTTCTGAATTTTTTACTTTATTACTAGAGTTTACGTGAGACCGAAATTAGGTTGTTTTTGTAGGATTTCGCAAAATATCGTGGATGATTTCCAAATTTTATCTTAATTAGTCAGTTGTTTCCTGCTGGAGGAAATATTCGATTTACATGTGTTAAGGATAGTAGATTCTTTGTTGTTGTTGTTGTAACTGATACAGAACACTGTATAATTTTTTCTTCAAAGAGAATATTCGATAATTAATTTGTTAATTGTTAAGACTTAATTTGTTAAGCCTAACGTTTTCCTTATTGTTATCGCATCATTTATCCTGATGTAATTATAGTTTCTTTTATCGATAACATGTGAACTGTCTTCTCATTAAAGCGTAAAAGATTCACAATGAAAAGCGTATTTACATTTTACACCACAATAAAACAGCATTTACGCATATATATATTAATTTAATAGAAAACAAAAGTTATTATACTAATTTTTTTAAAAACATATCAAAAGGTTTTATTATATTATTTTATTTCGCACTTTTTTTACTTATAAATGCTTATAATTTTTAATTTTTTCACTCAGTTCTTAAGCTGTTATCACTTCCAATGACAACATTACTTCTTTATAATAATTATCAATATATTTTAATTTATAGATAAATAAACGTTAATTGGGGTATTTGTAAAAGGACTTTCTTAATAAAAAATCTGTAGTAAAGAATTCTTTATATTGAAAATATTCTGTGATGAACTTAATAGTGAATAATATACATTATAGTTTCTTATCTCAATGTTATCTTAAGTAATGCTGTGATTTTCGTTCTTATTTCTTTTACATCAACTACTATGATTCCATTCCCTTCTGTCTATTCTAATTCTTCCAGTGATTTTTCGTTTATTTTTCAAAGTTGGCCGACACAAGTATATTAAGAATGTAAGGGATAACGTTTTATAATTTCAAAATTTTGTACATATGATTATTTTCAAAGGCATTCGAAAGAAGAGATTAAAGGAGAGTTAGGATCAATTTCGTTTATCCCTTGAGTAAGAAATGTTATTGCATTTTATTTTAAATAATATTTGGTGATAAATTTAATATGCGATTTGTCGAATATGGAATTAAGCATAGTCAATTAGCTACGGATGTGTTTGAGTTGCAACCTGCTTTTGCTTTCCCAACCAGCATTAATATTACTTTGTTACCTTAAGTACAAGTTTACTTTTGTTAAATCTCTCAATTTGATAATTTCCTCAAATAAGTAAAAATATGCAGTTCTTGAACTTAAAATTTTGGTATTAGAATTCTGCAAACTCTTATTAGTTATCTAAGTAATAGTAGGACTCTGCAATACTGTAAAAGAGCCATTCACGAATCTTCCGTAACTAACATCTAGGCTACTTTCTGACTTAATATTTATGTTTACAGCTATTTTCCACCAAAAAGCAACGTACTTATGAACTAAGTAAACGTTAGAAGGCTAAGGAATAGATATAAAGAAGTCGTAAAAAGCTAGAAGGAATTGAATTTCAAGTATAAAATGATAACAAGATTGTGAAGGAATTTAATAGTGAGCGGGAGTTACTTGTGCATCTAGGTGACCTAAGAGGAACTAGGACTGGTCGAAGCTACCTCCATTGTGGATTAATTCATCACATCGGACCCGAGTATCTGTTGATAGGAATAATCTTTGATACAATGGTAGGTGTGTTATATTGATTACCGTGTTGAGGGACAGTGAACTAGCAGCATTCCTCTTTTTTCTAACATAAATAAGTAACGCTTTAAAGAATACTTTGACTGCCTTGTTGAACTGTTATTTTGTGACTATTTTGATTAATATATCTGTGATTAGAAGCAAGTTAAAGAATTTAGAATTGGGATTAAATTAATGTTTAAGATGACAGACGGGACAGGTAATAGAGATACACCACAAGAATACTTGAAAGTACAAAATTTGTAAAAGTGAATTGTAAAAAATATCAAAAGCAGATATTTTAATCAAGTTATTCTATAATAAGCCTTTATATAGTAAACGTCATAGAAATAGAATTTTCCGAAATATTTATCTAAGAAACGGATGACAATATCGAAAAAATCTTTAATCTGATTCTATTTATCGTCGGTTAAGTATTCTTGCGATTGCTGAGAAAGTAGGAATTGACAAAGAATCCGTACGACAAATTTTACATAATAGTTTTAACATGGAAAAAGTTTGTGCCAAAAGTTGAACAAGAAGCTCGCAAAAATGCTTGTACTGACAATTGAATGCCATTGAAAATGACCCAAACTTATTAGAAAGGATAAAAACGCGTGATGAATTGTGAATTTTACTTATGATTTTGAAATAAAGTGCCAATCCATGCATTGAAAGAGCCCATCTTCACTGAAAGACAAAAAAGCTCGAATTATCAAATCAAAATTAAAAGAAAGGATTATTGTTTTTTTTCTTCGATATTCATGGAATTATGTACATCCACTGGATTTCTGAAGGTCAAGATATTAATCAAATTTCAAGTTCTTGCTCAACTACGTGAAAGAATAAGAAAAAAAGAGACCCTAATTGTAGAAAGACAAGTCATAGGTTCTCCACCAAGAAAATGAGTCGGCTCATTCCGCATTGTCTGTCAAGATGTTAGTAGTCAAGTACAGCATACCAGTGTTAGACCAGCCACTTTATTCGCTAGATCATAGGCCATGCGACTACTTCCTGTTTTCTAAAGTGAAATCTGCATTAAAAGAAACAAGATTTGAGTCCATTGAAGCTGTGAAAGAGAAAGAGAGAGGCACGCGTCCTGAAGGAGATGACAGAAGAAGACTTCCAGCACTGTTTCGAACAATAGAAGATCTGCATGGAGAGTGGTAGGGATAGTTAGAGGAGGGGTGTATATTGAAGGTGATAATGAGTAAGTGTATATGACATCAAAATAAAATGTTTCGCAACGTCAGTCACGTTATTTAATAACCCCGCCTCGTAATCTAGCTTATCGAAATGAAGACCATAATTACTTTTTTTTGCTGTATTCAATTTTTGTTATATTCCATAAAGCTCTTTTTGACATTTTATTGTTTATTTTCTCACTTCAGGTTAAACATACATTTCCTTTTGTGGGACATCTCTATTTAAAATTGGATTTTTTAACAAGAAGGAATTCAATTTTTAACCACTTTATTAATGACGGCTCTCTGAAATATTTCACACAAGATTTCAAACTTTTCCAAAATATCAAACAATTTTCTTATTTCAAAATATATTTATAAGTATCATTTGCTTTAAAAGCGTATAAAATGGCTTCTGTTCGTATAATTCTGACATCTGTATTAATGATCCTGCTTTATACTCTCTTTATTCTCCTTTGATGATAGCAACTACTCGAAACGGCCAGTTATTTTTTTAAAACTTTATTTCTGAGTTTATTGTTGAGTTCAAACCCACTATAACGTGATTTTTTGTCTCCTTGAATTTATTTTGCATTTAATCAGAATGGTTTTAAATTCGGTGAAATAGAATTTATTTTTTATACTTCTTAAACTAGAAAAATAGTATTTTTTTCATAATTGAGAAATAACACATCAATCAATAACTTCCGAGACTAACCCAGAGATGGCGCTCGTAGTAAACCAGTAACCAGATCTTTCTAGAGTACTAACCTTTGCTTGAAACGTGTCAAAATTTTAAGTCGATCGGACCAGAAACAGCTGAGTTATCGAGGTTGGAGTAGTCAGTTTTGTAGTTTGTTTAAAATGGAAAAAACCGAGTTTCGTGTTCTTGATAAAACATTGTTTTTAATGGGTAAAACACCGTGCAAGCGAAACAATGGATTGAAAAATGTCTGACTTTGTCCATCAAAGCAAACGATTTGTCGGTGGTTTACGAGTTTAAACGTGGTCGTACTGACACAAAATGACGCGGAACGCTCGGGTAGAACTGTGGAAGCCGTTACAACGAAAATGTGGAGTGAAGTGGACAAAATTATAATGAAAGATCGTAAAGTGAAGCCCGTGAGATTGCCGTTGAGATGTGACACAGATATCATATGAAGTGCATTTACTGAAAAGGCCTTCTTTGAAGCGAAGGAAAAAGGTTTTTTTTCCAAGTGGCCGCGATTGTTTTCGATGGAACAAAACAGCAACGAGTCGATGATCCAGAAAGCTGTTTATCGCCATTTACTCGCAAACAAAGATTTCTTGCAAAAAAAAAAAAAAAAAAAAAAGATTTGGAAAAGCGTTGGAACGATTGTATCACCCTAAAAGGTGATTAACAAAAGGTGTTATGTTGATGAATAAAAAAAAATGTTGTTTTCAATGTCAGTCTCGGGACGTATTGATCCATGTGTTATTGAAGCTTTAATTGCTAAGTAAATAATTAAGAAACTAGTTTTATAAAAGGATGCTAAATTCAATAATTGTTGTAAACAATTAAGGTGTAGTAAATGAAATTGGATTACCTTTTAAATAATAGAAATAAAGAACTGTTGAATTTTGTTTATATATAGTTTTCCCCCGTGTGTTTTGGTAGTCTTGTTACTCACACTTCTTAAATAGGGGACTGCAAATTTGGTAAATAAGAAATTGAATAAAAAGTTGTATAATAAAAAATTGAACGATGAAATTGCTATAAATTATATCAGCCACATCTAGAAATGGTAGCGTTAACGCCAAGGGGAGATTTAGAAAATTTTAAGAAAAATATATACTTGCTCAGATTCCCTATCCTCAGAATCATGATATGGTTTCAAAATGATAGGATGTATATTTGTAATAAATAAATGTTTCAGTATTAAATAAGAAAGAAACAGTTCAAAAAGTAAAACTGGTGATCTAAGCCTTAGAAATTTATTTAAAATTGCTTTATGATCTCAAAAAATATTTATCTTCTGTGGTAAAATAACAGGGTATAATTTGCGATTTTTATTTGATAAAAGTCCTTGAAGGGTAGTATGCAACAAAATATGTATGAATAACAGCGCATGAACTCATATTTTTATTACTTAGAAAAGGTCAAAATACTTTTAATCTATCATTATGGGTAATTTCCCAGACAACCCACAGAAAAGGAGGTTTCAGATAAGTGGATTAACTCGTAATATTGTACCTTATATTTTCTGATATAAACCTGATAAATGGGAGAAATATTACTACTATTGTTCTGTAATGATTTTTCCGAATATAAAAATCGAGTACATGTAGTAACTACAAATTTCCCTTCATGTATGTAAGTCAATAGAACAAATATTTGGATTTATTCATTTAGTTTCAAAAGTACCTAATTAAAAAGTTTCAATTGTATTGTAAATTACATTAAGTGATGATAAAATTTTAAAATGTTCTTAGTAATTTCCTAATCACAAAAATTATTTCTTCTTTGAAACATTTTCTTAAGTGATTATGTTCCAAAACAACTGTATCACTTTCAAGATCAATCTAATGACTAAAATAAAAATTAAGAATATGACTTTAAAGAGTACAAAGAGTAACAATAAACACACCTGTTCAAGCAGACTTCATTAACACCCTTTGCAGGATAAAATACAAAAGAAATAGTTACAACAAATCGTGTTTGAATTGTCTAACACCCTCTGCAGATGAAAAGGCAGAAAATTAAGAGATACTAAGTAAAACATATTGCGTGTTACTGCCTATCAGAAACTCTCTTTCAAAAGATAAGAAAATGTTCTTTCATCCGATAAACAAATAACTAACTTCCTTTCATCTAGCAGAATACTTATTTCGTTATTAATTTGTGCAACTGATAGGGATAATAACAATTGAGAACTAATGAGAGTTTTCTTACATACTTCGAGAGAAAAGACAGTTTCAGCAAAGAATACAACTCAGAGCATTAATTAGTAAGCAATTAGTGTTTTTTAAAAAGGTAACAGGAAACAACGAAAAGGAATATTTAATGACAAACAAGCTACGACAAACATGGGATAGAAACGATTTAAATACGAAATTGAATGAATGAATTCGCAGTTAATAGAGATAATTTATAATGATTGCTGTATGGCATTTTCTTCTTTTTATCGATTTATGCTTATTATGGTGAATTCACGATAACCCAGGACATTAATTTAAAGTTGAAAATCCAATAATACTATTCAATGTAAAACAATTGCCTCTTTTGAGTTGTAATAATTACTAAAACAAAATATCTAATGAATAACTTCACTATTTAATTAAGAGATTGAAAATTTCCATACTTTCCAAGCACTCTTCATTCAAATTCAACTTTTAATAAGAGAGATTATACGTTTTATGAAATCATGAAGTCATTCTGTGAAATAAAACAATAACATATAATCATGAAGGTTTTTTTTTTATGAAGTAAAATGTTTGATAAATTAACGAACTGTACGAAACAAAATATTATAATTTATTTTATACTATTTAAGAGATGAAAAGTTTTCATATTTCCCAACATATTTCGTTCAAATAATGCTTTTAATAAGTAAAATAATACTTTCTATGAATTCTAAAACTCGTTGAGAGAAATTAAGTTACTAACACAATTATCAATTTGATTATATCAATAATTTTTTCATAAATAGAATGTAGGGTTAAGTCACTGAATCTGTTACAGCATAGGATGCTAGTACAATTTGAAAAATAGTTTCACAAACAATTCAAAAAGACAACATACAACCAGTACCTTGTACATGATATTTAGGATAACTTTAAAAAAGAGCAATAAGAATTTTTTTCAAAGCTCATAATTTTCCTTTAGATAGTTTAGTAATTATTTCTATTTTGTTTTAACTACAAAAATTAAACATTTCTAAATATGTGGCTCAGAAAATTCAATAATTACATAATACTTTTTCACCAAAATGAAGTTTGAAATTTCCAAAATTTATTTTTTTTATTATTGATAAAGTTAATTTGAAATGTCGAAAGCATATTTAATTGTAAAAACTATATTTAACAGAATGCTAAAAACTTGTAAAAATTAAAATAAATTATAAACTGTATAATTAAAGTTTCATGCAATATAACGGATTACCTTGACCAATTGTTTTAATCTTCTAGAAAATTTAAGTATTCTCTAGGGCAGTTGATTACTATTAATTAGTCACTACCATTGAAATTTTCAGAAGCCTTATAATCTGTTTACTCTCAATAAATCAAAATTTTAACAAAACAAAACAAAAAAAAAATAACATTAAATAGCATACTTTTTTTGAAAACAATTGCACAAATGGAAATTTTATGATGTCGCAATGCATTTAAAAATTCTAAAATAAGCTATTTGCAAAAGTTATCAGACTAAAAAAAATGACATTTTAGGAAGAAGCGTGTTTTTTCTTTTGTTTTTGTGTGATCTCACATGTCAAGGCAACATGTAGGCACTCTATAGAGCCCATTGGGCGACAGCCGCGGTAAGGAGATGAGCGTTATCCAATGAGAAAATGCCATCTGGAATAATGATGAAGAATGTCAGTACAACCAATTCAATCACTAGCTTGACGCACACATTTGGTGTCAAGGTGCTTGGGACAACGAAGTGAGTGCTCCTTTGTCAAAGAAAATTGCGTTCCGGAACTTAACTCCTGGTATAGACTTATACCAAGAGGGTCAGCTAGGAAGTTTGTGTGCCTGCGCTACAGTCAGCTGGGTTCTAAACGCTCATCTGACCTCCAAACCAATACACGGTCATTACTGGCATCAAGAGAGAAACAGATCTCATCTGAGGACGCAGCAGATTTCCGCTGAGCTCTCCAATAAGCTCTAGCTCAATGCTTCCCAACCTTTATTTAATCGCGACTTCTTTTAAATTTCTTAACAATGTGTCACGATCCCCTCTCCATTGTTCTCATTTACCATATCACTATATCTTAAAAATTTGAAATTTTTCGGTTATTTATTTGTAACCTCTGTTTTTTAATAATTAAAATACTACAGTTGAAAGTCAGAGTTTAAACAAGGTCTACATTGTCCTACATTAATATAATTAAACAATGCTTAACTTTGAAAGGATGAAGAAAGAAAAATCAACACATCTGCTTTTCAAAAAAAGTTTTACTCCTGTTTCGAAATATTATAAATTTTACAATTACAGTTAGATTTATTTTTTGACCCCTGATCAGAAAATAAATAAAGAGTGTGAAATACAAAAAGAAAGTTAAGTATGTAAGACATCACCCCGTTCTTAGATTTGGGTTTGGTTAGTTTGGTTAATAAAACAAAAATAAAGGGTTTGAAAAAATATATCTTAGAACTTAACAGTGATATTTTTAATAATTATTAACTATTAATGATTAATGTGATGAGTCAGTTTGTATCTGTTTAATAAGTGTTGTAATTCCTGGTTGAGTTTTTGTCAACGCTAATCTCATGTCATCTTGAATATTCCTGGATTTTGTCTTGATCTGCAAAAGAGTTGAACATCCACTTTTGGTGAGATACGGAAAAGCAAATTATACTAATATTCTAGAAGAAAGCATGAAAGTTTTAGGATTCTAGACTCATAATGCACCAAAATTGGTGAATGGATTTTTTTTATGAAGCAAATCACACGCTGAAGAGTCATTTTGCAACTCCAAAAATTCATTCTGCACTTATTCCAGAATGTCGTAACATCCAAAGATATATGAAACGGGTTTCATACCAATATATCTCCTTGTTTAGAGAGATCCAGGAAACAACGTTAAATATCAGATTAAAGGATTTGAAGGTACCTGTTAATTTTTTCGCTTTTAGATTTTTTACAACTCTCTTCTTCGATTTTTAAAATATTTGTAAAGGTTTTCATATATGGTCAAATTTCCAAAATTTACTTTGCAACGCCCATTTTACAGTCATAATATGAACGCCTGGATATTGTCTCTGAAGTAAATAATGTTCCGTATTACACTGTAATTCCAAATTTAGCTTGTTTAACTGATGTGAGAAATCACATAAATCAACAATTCTTCAGATCTAGTTCGCCTCATTTCCTTTCATTTTGAAGAGCTTAAACTATGTTAAATACCTAAGATGTACTAAAAAATTTAATATTATGCAGGATATAATAATATAAAATATTCCTAAGTATCAACGAACTTTCTACTAAGTACTTTCGAACTAAATACTTTCAAAGGAAGGTACTTAATTAACAAAAATATCAAAAGTGTCCTTTTTTTCATCAATTTTACTACACATCCTGTGATCCACAATTTTTTTACTAATATATATATATATATATATATATATATATATATATTGTTTCATAAATATTTTTATAAGTTATAGTACTAATTTTAATTAACAAGGATAAAAAGATAAATCTGGCTTAAGTTTTTGGTAAAATTTATTTTGAAATATAATTAGGATAACAATGTATCTAAACAAAGTATAATTATTATTATCATTAAAATCTTGTTCATATAAATGGTATTGTACATTTAACAAAACTATTACTAGCTGCACCACCTGGCAGAATGCCTTTAATTTGCTTATTTTTTTTTTTTTATTAAAATAGCATTATTTTATTTTATTGAATTATCATTTTTATAGAATTATTGAATTTTATAGAGATTTTTTTATTGATTTTTTTAATCTTTAATATAAGTGTTTCCTTTATAATCTTGAAATTCATAAGTTTAATCTCTTCATTTATACAGTACTTCAAGACTTCATTTGGTATACTGTAATTAATAGCCAAATCATTTAAAATGTATTAATATTTTTAATAATTGTTTTCTTAGTATAAATATTATTAGAAATAATAAAATAAATCTCAAACAAGCACCTAAATTCCTAATATCTCATATAAATTTATCTTTTACAATATTAAAATTACCAGCAATCATATGTTTGACACATCATTTATAAATATTCAGTATAATCTTTATAATTGCATGCATTGTTAATCTGCAAATTATTTTATATTATTTTAATTTTAAATAAAAGGAGTCGCATTTCTTAATAAATTTAAAAGCTTTTTTTAATATCAATATTAATAACAGGAATTAACTTTTATGTTTATTAAGAATATTGTTAAAATTGATATTATCAAAGAATTTATTCATATATTTAATAGTACACAGCATTCAGTTTTTTTTATTTTATTTTCAGTATTATTTTCTCCTATATTTCATCTATCAACCAAACATTTAGTGATATTTTGAATTAATGCAAGTACTTTTTAATTTATTTTCATTATTATTAAAACCCTTCAAAAATTTAGTTTCCCTTTTCTTCAGATCAAAAAGGAAGTATTTAATATTTTTATCATTGGAGTCTATTTTCTTAATATTATCTATGTACAAAAATTTTCTCCTTCTGTTTTTTTTTTCTGTTTTCTATTTCTTCCTCTGTTGATAAATGAGATTATTATAGCTATAAACATACTAAAATCTTCAGTCTATAAAAATATTCTTTAATGTTAGTTTTTTTTAAAAAAAAATTGAAGCATATTTTCATTAAAAATCAAAACATTAAGACCGAATAAAAAAAAATTTTTTGTACCATAATTTTCCTTTAAAGTTAGGCACAATTTAAATAATCGATAATTCAACATTTTCACAATTTTCAAAATTAAGATACCTAGTTTCAGTTTTATTTAATTTTTTGGTATCATTAAAATTATTTGTACCATGTCTATGATTATTAACAAGTATGTTGATAGTATTAGATACTTGATATACATATTTATAGTTACATATTTTACAATTAAGTAGGTAAAAACAATTAATATTAAATTGTTCATTATTAATAATTTTTCTACGTTTCACATCTATTACTATTGCAAATTTTGTAATTTAATGTATTATTTTTAAATTCATAATTGTATTCTGAGACCCTTAGTCTTAGTATTTCTGTAAACATTATCATTTGAACTTTGATTAGTATTATTATATTTACCGACTTAATTACAATTCCAGAAAGTTTTTGTTATAAAGTTTTTATATATCTTGTTTAATAAGCTCATCCTTAGAGACAAAATATACTTTAGCTAAGTTATAACTTAAATCATAGGTGCAAGTATTTCCAACATTACCTTTATGATATATTATTTTTCTAAATCTACTTAAATCCTTCATAGATGAAAGTAATATAACCTAATAGAGTTATAATTCAAACAAAGGGATGCTTTACCTATAATCAATCAAAACTCAACTAAGGAAGTGAATTATGTTACATAACTTTTGAAAACTAAATATGCTATAATAATTAGATCTCCAATAAGCTCCTTTATCTCAAACTTTTCTACCCACAAAATGTCAGTCTTTAAAAAGACAAAATACTCAAAATTATTTAAAAAAATTCACAAAAACCAATATAATCAAAATTCCTAAATTTAAAAACAATAGAAAAACAAATAAAACCTAAGCAAATCCAAAAATCACAGTGAAGTACAAAAAAAAAAAAAAAAAAAACTCCCAATCACACACATGCCAGTACACATTTGTTGTCATCCCAAAATAGACAAGCAACAACACTAAATATCAGTCTCGAGAACATATGTACTGCTCATAAGGGTTGATTGATTGCTTATTGACTTCGCAATTAGAAACAACACGAGAGCTATTGGCGACGGATCTTGTAATTTTATGCTCACACAAATGAAGAGGACGACACCTAAGTGGCGACCCTTATCTGCAAAATTCCATACCTTCCCATAATGAGGATTTGGAGCCTTGACAGGTTTTTCAAGTGTCAGCCTTGCTCCGTGTTGGGTCTTTATCGGCATCAGAATTTCAATGCACAATTTGACGGAAACGTCGCCAGCTGTGAGCACGCGCACTTGACTACTAGGCTACCGCGGCTACTTATTCATGAGGGAGACACAGTTATGAGTGCTCATATACCGTTAATATTACTAATTTTTTCACATTTTCTTACTAAGTGAACCATTACACAAAACATATAATGAAAATATGTTTCATTCAGAAAGTTTTAACAATTAATTTTACTGCAATTTAAAAAAAAAACATAGATAACAAATATTTTATTTTTTTCATTTTTAGTGATAAAAAAGTATGGTTTTTCAAAATTAAATGTTCTCGTCTGCAATATTTTTTAAAATAAGTCTTCCGAAAAATTCAAGAACTATTATCCACAATTATTTTTGTTCCTTAAATCCTAAATAAACCTTGATATTCCTTCGTATCTTGTTTAAATTTTTTTTTTATTGTTAATGCAAGTATTTGGCGAGAAAAAAAATAATTTCATACATTGTTAACCAATTTGCTGAAGGCGATCTAAGAAAAATAAGAAAGAAGCTGACTCACAATTCTTAAATATATATTTTTTCAGAGCCGTAGTAACAAAAAGCGAAACTAAAACATTTTGAAGAATCAATTTTTTGGGAAACGATTGGGCGTTGACATTTCTGTGCCGGAAGAAAGTTGAATAATTTTCTCATTATACAGAAAATATTCCTTTCATGTTCGATAACGACTACCTATGACTTTCGTTATGGCTGAACTTCCGTTATAGCCAAAGATGATCATAGGAAGGAATTTCTTTTATGCTTTTGTCAATTTATTAGAATTCTCTTTACCCTTTTGGATATTTCTTAAAGAAAATAAAGTAAAATTGGGGAAAATAAAGGAATTAAATCGAACAAGTGCAAAACTCTGTTGCTTCTTTTTCTTTTTAATTCGAATAATGTATATTTGGAATGTATTTAACGTTCAACGTCATTTCATTTAATGTAATAAATAAATAGAATTTATTTTCTTATCTTTTTAGCACAAAATTATTATATTAACCGTATGATCCTATTAATCTTCTGACAAACCGTGAAATGATAAAATAATTCAAAAATCCAACATTTATTTTATTTATTGAGTATACGAGTATACTTATATACAGGATGTTTCGAAACTCATGGGAAAAAATTTAAAGGGTGATGGAAAACATCTAACCAAGTACTTTTCATCAGAAAAGCATAGCTGGCGGCAAGCGGTGAACTGCTAGATGACACTGTAAGGAAAAGCATAAAGAGCGAGTTTCTTAGACATCGTCATTTCTACCGTGGAATGGGCCGCGGTAGCCTAGTGGTCAAGGTCGTGGACTAGCGGCCGGCGGTTTTCGTTCAGTCGCGGGTTCGATCCTTGGCCTCCAAAGACCCGCCGTGTAGCCGGGGCTGATGCACGTTAAATCTGTTTGGGGCCCAAAGTCCTCCCGTTGGTGTGGTGTGGATGTTAGGAGAGGGGGGGTGCCAACTCAGGTGTCGTCCTCGTCACTTGACTGTGGTTCAAAATTACGAGGTCCGTCGCCAATAGCCCTCGTGTTGCTTCTAGTGCGACGTTAATAAAAACTAAACTATAACTAATTCTACCGTGGATTTCAGAAGGCATGGCCTATTCCTGATTACTGTACGTCGCCATGCCTCCAAAAAATCATGGCAGAAATAACGTTTAATAAATTTACCTAAGAACACACTAAGAACTTTATTAAATATTCGTATCATATAAATCTGTATACTGAACAGGAGTTTTTGTAAAAAAATTTCTAGAAATAATTGTATGAAAAAAGAATACGTAACAAAAAATTACAAATTTGTAATGAAATTCATAGTGATGTTCAGTAAGAAATTCAAAAACAATTCTCACTAAGCAATACAATTGTGAAATTTTCACTTTAGCACAAATATATATGCCCGTTTTATTTACAGTAAAAATAATTATATAGATAATTTTTGTGTAAAGATTATTGGAGAATCGACTCTTAACAAAAATCAATACGAAATCAAGAGTCCTTCAGTCATCACAGAATCAAGAATATAGAACCAAGTACCCTCACAGATGATTATTTCCGGTCATTCCTCATTAATATCTATAACTCAACATGCAATAGGATTTTTGAGTATGTTTACAAAATGTCATTTCTCATCTAGATAGGAATGTAATGCAAACATTTTTATTTCAAGCTACTTAAATAATTATGTCCATTTATGGAAAATAGTTAACTCTGGATGCTTCCCCAATAAATGTTCCCCTCATTCATAACAAGTAATGATAAGTAGTCATGGTAACAAATGCGAACAGTTCGCCTGTAATAATTTTTTAAGAAAATTATGTACATATATATAATTAGTTTTCTTTTCTTAGGAAGCAATTGTTTTCTCATGCGAATAAGATTTAATTAAAGAGCTCATATATATATTATGATATAATTATTTTCCAGGATACATTCTTTTCTATTTAGGCTTCTTTAATTGTCAAGTTGCGTTAAATATCTTTCGTATTTGCAGTGTAAAGTACTAAATGATAGAATCTCTTTATTTTGACCCAGCCTTAAGTTTTTGTAGGTCTTATAGCATTTTTAAATGAACTATTAATTATCAAAAGAGTAAATAATGAAACTTATTGGAGTATGCGTATGGTTCATTAGATATTAAAGCTAAACTCTGTAAGTAACTTATTGTAGGGCATATTTTCCAGAAGAAAAAAAATATCATAAAATGCTTCATTTGCTGTACGATAAGAAAATAAAAAAAAAATGCATTATTACATTTTTTATTTATCTTTGATATGCCTAGGTGATGATCTCGTACTTCATTCTGAACTAAGTGTAGATACTTTTGATAAAACTTAGAAACTTGCACAAATTTATCTATTAAAAGATAGGTAAAATTTTATGCTTCAGGTGACAACTTTCTGTAAAAGTTTAACCTTTCGTAAAAAGGAAAACTATGCTTGCCGAGCATATTTTATTAATCATAAGTTAAAAGGTGTTTCTCAATGTAGAGCCTGTTATCACACGTTTCTATCAGTATTTTCTGATAAAGATAGCCTTTAACGTTTTAATAAAGCTTGAAAGTTAAAAAGGAACATTTTCTAAATTAACGCCAATGAAAAAAGATTACTGTTATGTCATTACCATAATTAGATATAAGCATGCTTTGTAACCATAGCAATCAGTTACTAATCATCTTTCGGACGAGAAATTTTTGGTCGGTGTTGTCAAGTCGCATCGGCGACTTTGGATTGATTGGAAAAAAAGGAGCCCGGCTGTTAAGTGAACTAACTAATTATTCATCTGAGAAAACATAGTTGCATTATAATGAACTGAGTCGATACGCTCAGTGACTGCTTGGTTAGAAGTGTGAAAGCGAAACAGTCTATTTTTAGTTTCTTTACGCTCGCCGTTTGTTCGGATTAGTGTGAAAAGCGAGAGCTAATTTATATTCACGCACGTTTCCTCCATATAATTAAATTACAAGTTTGTAGAACGGTTTCCGGAATTGCTTTTGTCGCTGTTTGCTCTTTCTGAAATCTAGGGTGGTTCCAGCGAAAGAATTTCCATTGTTTTTTTCAAAATTAGCTTAAAAAGGTAACACCTCTAAAAAGGGAAAGAGAGAGGAGGGAAAAGAATCCGAGTCTTACGAGCGAAACCGATTTTATTTCGTGTTTCTGTGCATTCACTTTTGCAATACTCCTTAGATACAAAGAGAGTATTTCAAAGAACTACAATGATTCACCAAACATATTATATACACAAAAATTAAGAGCACCTCATGAGATACCAGTAACCCTTTTTAAGATTTATTTGCGAAAAACTAGAGGCAAAAAATTTTAGCATTTTATTCTCTTCCAAAACGAGAATGTTTAATTCAAATAAAGGTTTTTTTTAAAAAAATTTGAAAAAAAAAAGAAAAAAAAAACCCCAATAATAATCATGCAGTGGATGAATTTCAATATTATAACTGCTGAGTAAGGAATAAATAAGTATAAATATTTTATAACAAATGCATGTATTTGCAACAAGAAAAATATATTTCAAGAAAAGAAATATACAAAAAAAAATATATTTCATAAACATATTTTGCTCAGTATCTAGTAGTACTTGAAAAAATATGAATGTTTCTTTTTAAATAATTAGACCCGAGTCAAAAATAAGTGAAATAAACTTTCATAAACAGCAAAAGCTAAAATATTGCTTATCTTATTAGGTAATTTATACATTTTTAGAGTAATTTGGCTTTTCGCTTTTTTATAAAAACTTAAAGGAATTTAGACTTAGTTTTGTTGTTTACTGTATTTGCTTACTACTAGGGTTTTTCAAATAAACAACTTAATGATTCAGAAGTCGAAAGATACTATTAACATTCCACTATGTTTGAAGAGTTTTTATCGATTAAAGTGTATATACAAGCTCATGGAGTGGTAAATATGTGTTACGCTATAAAATTAAAGCATTTAAAGGAGAAAAAATACCTTTGCTTATAACTTACTTTTTTGGAAGTTTAAAAAAATGTACTGTAGGAAGCATTATTATTATTTAGAAGAATCGAAGACAATAAACACCCCGAATATTTTACATAGTACAATTATTGCAGTAAAAAAGGATTTCTAGAACTTAACTTCTTGGTCTTAAGTTATAAGGAAAGTTTCAAATTGGAGTCAGAGAAGGTTATACGAAGAAGTAAAAATGTGAGGAATAAAAAATTATTAGTATTGAAAGGGAAAAGGGCAATTATATAAGTCTTTTTTTATTTAAAAGTTACAAATGATTTACGACAAAGAGTTAAAAGTATTTTATATATATAGGGAAAAAAAAGTAAAGATTGCGTATGTTGACGTATTAGATAGGAAAGTTGTGTGAATAATAAGCATCTATATACCTGAATTTCTTATATCTGGGTTCAAATATTATTACCTAATTTATTTTAAAACATTATATTTAAAGTTGAGAAGAATATACAATTAGTTTTAAAATATTAAATACTGGAATCGTTATCCTTTTTTTGAAAATCAGATATTAAGCAAAAAAAAAAAAAAAAAAACTCATGTAATATAAACTCGAAATTATTTCAGTTCTTCTCAAATTTAGTGTAATTTAAAAGAAATAATGATAGTAAATATAATTTTTTCAAAACACGTGTTTTTAATATAACAATTTTTTTAAAAATTTCAGTGTCATCTCATTAACAAGCAAAAAGATTCAAGAGATGTTAAAGAGATTCAAATAAACATCTAAGGCATAAAACCTTTATTCTATATAAAAAAAGTTTTTACTCGTTAATTTGCGTTAATTTTCAGTAGATTGTGTCAAATAAAAGTCTTTTAGAGTTTGTGGGCAGGATGTTATTTTCTATGCTTTCAATCAGTATTTTTATCGCATATAAAAATATTATGATAATGTTCGAAAAAGAACATGTATCTTCACTTCTGCCTTAACATTTCATGCTATTGTTATTAATTAACATAAGAAGATGGAGAAAAAAAGTAGAATTTCAGAATAAGAAGATAACTCTGTAAAATTTTGTTGAAATAGTTTTGAGAGGAATAATAAGCGACTAAGAGTGATAAAATTTTAAAACATTATTTTAGTTTGTCTTTTGCAATTTATAAAGCCATTTTACAAATTTTGATGGGAAAAAAAGTAAAGCTTTTAAGTTCGCACCTAACTGACTAATTTCTAGAAATATATTAATAAATAAGTAATTTTCATGAACAAGCGATACCTCTCATGATCTTATATTTATTTTGTATTGGGAGGAGCTTTTTATTTTTAGTTTCATATTTTGTGTAAGAGGTTATATTCTGTTCTACATTGCTTCTGTTCCTTTTCCAGCAAACCCAAGTTCATTTCTCGAACATTTTTTATGATAATTTGTTGGATAATAAGTGAGTTTCATTTTCTAATTTAATTTAAAATAACGTTCTCGGACGCAGTAGATAATAGAGATCAATGTTGTGAATAGCATTACTCTAAAAATAAATACATAAAAATAATGTGCAAATAAATATAGCTAAAGAAGAAATAACCATAAGCCACCTTTGAAACCTTACATAATACATCGATCAATAACTCCCGAGTCTAACATTGAAAACAACATTTTTTTTGCAACATTTTTATTCATTAACATAACACCTTGTGTTAATCACCTTTTAGGGTGATACAATCGTTCCAACGCTTTTCCAAATCTTTTTTTTTTTTTTTTTTT
>BMAW01070556.1:0-12990 GCA_019974015.1 Nephila pilipes | reverse complement strand
ATTACGTATTGCTATTTTCTTAGAAAAAAAAACAAGCTCAAAAAACGCAATTTTAAAGATTTAAAAAATCATCCATTCATAGTATAATCATGGTACTGATAAAAAAATCTTTTGCTATGACAATTAAAACCATACATAAACTTTAATTAATATACACGATTTTAATATAAAACAAGAATAATCACAAGCATAAAAAATTTGTTTTCGAACTTAGGGATTCAAATGAGATGAATACCTATGTGAAAATGTAGATTTTCTGCATTTGTTATTCAAAATATTTTTTTCGCAATAACAAAATCATTATTTTTGTAAGTGATACGCATTTCTTTGTGTGTATGCGAAAATAAGTAGAATATTCTATATTCTTGGTCGATAAATGTAGACATTGTAGATAGACACACTACATGTAGAATTAGCCCAGCATTACGAATTCTAATGAAGTAGAAACTGATTTTCATGGTTTCCGATACATCATTGCAGTTTCTAATGTACAAGGAAAAACAAGAATTAAGCCTATTAATCATACCCCTTAGTTCAAAAAAAAAAAAAAAAAAAGAATTTAATATACTGTTTTATCAGAAAAGTTGTTCTCATCCTTAATTAAAGTCACAGCGTAATTCGCAGTCCTGAAATTCTTGCTCTTTATATATATATTAACTTACATATTTGTTATTTATATGTTACAGCCAACATATTAAAAAATATTTTTTTATTCTTTTATATTACATATACAGATTTCAAATTTGAATTATTATTTTTATGAATATGATTTTGGTCTACGTATGAGCATTAAGTAGACAGCAACAATTAAAACGTGAGGATTTACCCGTTTATTAACGTCACAAGCAAAAGCAGCCAGAGAGATATTAGTGGATGGACCTTGTAATTCTGAATCTCATCAAGGGACGAAGAGACGACACCTTATTCGAGAACATACTTTTCAAACTTTCGAACCATACGAACGTGAGGACAAGAGCCTTAAAGATTTAATGTGCTTCCAGCTCCCTACATGTCATTAGAGTGCATCAGGACTGTACCTTACAGATTCAAAGAAAAATAATGCCGACCATAATCTCTCTCGACCATTCATCACTCTCGGCTACTAAAGCCGAATTGCAGGGAAGTATATATTAATAAAAGATCTCTGTCAAGTAAGATAATGATATTTTATACCATTCCTTCAGCCGTCTCCAAATTCTAATTAGTAACGATATTGAAGGAAATCATCCTTTTCCTTTTGTCACTGGTATATTCAGATAAAGGTTTCATAATGTTAATGTTGGTGACTGAGGGTGTCAGGTTAATAGCTCATTTTATCCTCATGTCATTAAAACCATATGTGATGTACTTTTGTTACATGGAATGAAGCAGGGCTCTTTTCTCCTGGAAATAAGTGTGTCTCAGGTAAGATTGTTAGCACTATTAGATGAATGTGATTCTAGAGTACATTCAAATGAGTTTGGGCTGCTTGATTCATCATCAGAAGAACTATTTGTCCTGCAAAGAATGAAAGAGCCCTTCACCTAAAATATTCAACTTCTTGCTATAATCTCTGTAACATTATACTTTGTTCTTATATTCTGATGCGCACATAATTTTCGAATGTTTCATTAATGACTCAGGTCATATTTACTTACAAATATAATGCGAAAATTAAAAGAAAGGGGCCATGCTATATAATATAATAAACCACTATTTTAAAAGTAGAACAATCGGTGCCCAACCAATTATTTTCACTAATTTCTGTAACGTTTAGATTCCTTAGAAATTTTTAATTATAACAAATATATACATATTCCTTTAACTAGTATACTTTTGATTAACAGAGTCAACTCCATGTTTCTGGTTTTAAAAAAAGAGGTGAAATAAAACTGTTAAAAGCGTCCTGCTTCATTAATTCACTTTTTTCTTTTGCCATGTAAATAAGGGAAGGCATTTTTTTTTTAAATAAATTCAGTTTGATTTGAAAATAAATGTATTCCACGAAAAAAAGTTTCATACTTTTACATACAATTTTTTTTCGGGGAACTAATGTACAAATTATTTGATGAATTGAACCAAAGAATCAGATAAAAATACAAACCTCCATTCTTTTCTCGCTCAAATTTTTTTTTTCAACGAATACGCTAGTTTCTGTAATCAGACAGAAATGAACTAAATAATTAATAAATATTCCTCACCTTTCAGAGTTAAGCCGATTTATTTCAAAAGAAACAACTTTCTAAGACACTGATCCAACTCTTTGAATATTTAGACGTTAAATCTAAGGATAGAAAAGAATACATTGAAAATAATCTTTATTTTAATTCGAAAAAAATATTATGTTTGCACAAAATAAAAACAAAGTTTTTTTTTAACTTTATATAAAGAATTAAAAAAGTACATTGTTAATTTTTTTTTTACACCCTCAGATTTGCTCTAAAATGTTTCTACTTTTTTGTAACATTTTTAAAAAAATTCTAAGTATTTATTTGAATTCAAATAATTATATACTTTATCTCAAACGAATGTATTTAAATACATAACCACTGCAAAATAAAATATGCATATATTTCTTTGGAAAGATTTGTATAATCTTATAATGTTGACAATTATTTTTTTTCACTTGTCTTTGGTTTTTTAATGTAACTTTTTATATCTAATTTTGTAATAGCTTTTAAAAGTAAAGGATGTTCTTATACTTAAAGTCCTCGATAATTGACTGGGATTCAAAATTATATGGTCCTTGCCAATATCTCTTGTGTTGTTGTTTGAATATTTGATATTAACTAACAGTAAATTAATTAATTAAAGTACTGTAAAGTCAAGGAGACAATATAATATCGTTTATTTTTAAAGAATAGAGTTTTTAAACTAAAAGTTAGTCTAACATTTTTAGTGTTACTAATCTCGTAAAGTTCTTACCCATTTGTGAAATATAGAAAGAAAATAATACATTTTATATACATTTCATAAATTCTATTGTACAATATACTCTGTCATAACTTATGAACTTTGCCAGCTTGATGGTAATTTTAAATCGTAATTTTGAAAATGTCTCTTGTCTTTAAAGGTAAAAAAACTAATGAAGTTAGGTTGACGGTATGTTTGAATTTTTGAATTTTTCTCAAAAACATTTTTCAGGAGAGAAACAGGTAATCGAAGTATAGGATCTGGGAAGTATGGCGTGAATGAAGAATTTTTCTGTTCAGTTTTAGAATTAATGACGAGTTGTCAAATCAGCAAGTGTCTGGCATTATCATGATGCAGAAATTGCTTCCCTATCGAACATCGCCGGTCTCTTTTCCTTGAATGTTTTGTTTAAATATCCATTTGCCGACAGTAATCAAATTGAGCTTTCTTGTTAGATTTCAAATGTTCGTAACGTTCTGGTTCTTGGACGTCCTAATGTGCAATACTGGGCTATTCTCCTATCCATGTTCAAGCTCGGTTTAGAGGTTTAGGGACATATCATCCAGGTTCCTTGTATGCTGCTTTCCTCTTACGATATTTTAGTAAGTAATCCACTTTTCATCACCAGCTATCATCTGGTCCAAGAAGCGATCTGTTGATTCGTTTGTGTTCCGAGTGAGGAGAGATGTGCATATGACTACTCACCAAAAGTTTGCCTCACTTCTAATTCTGAAACAACAGTATCTCGAATATTTGTAGACTAACTTAGTAATTATTTGAAATTGTATTAAACAAAAATTTTTATTCAATGTATGAAAAATTAATTATTTTATTTCACTTCACAAACGGACAGAACAACTTCCCCGGTTGACCTAATACTTCTTTGTATTATCAAATACTTTAAGTATCTTTACTGGTTTGGGCTTTTTTGTTAAAATCTTATAACGAAATAAAATTCATGACAAATCAAATAGGAAATACCTTCTCATTCTCTCCCAATTACACCTTCTAGCACTAATGCCAAAGACTCATTTTTTCGTATTTTCTGAAAACCTGATTAAAAAATGCTACAAAATCTCATAACTCTAAATATCGCTTATTAGTAAGTTTTAGCCATAAGTCTGACTTTTTTCTATATGCTCATAGTTTTCATCAGTAAAGACAATGATATATACGTATGAAAGGTACTCATCCTTTTAATTTTAAAAGGACAGATTCTAGAAAACAAGTAAATTATTGACGAGAATCAAACCATCTTTACAAAAAGTACAGATTATTGTAAAGAAGATTTTTTATGTGAAATTTAAACAAAAAAGATAATTTTTTTGAAGAACAATTTTACATTCTTAAATTTCAATACTATGTATTCATTTGAAGTGCTATTTTACCTTGAACAATGTTCATTTTTAGATGAAATCTCAGTAATTAAAATATATCTATTTTCACTGTATTACCTAAAGTTGTATCAGTGTTATTTCTAAGATTTTGTATTAGAATCGAATAATAAATTTTTTGCTTTCATGCTATACCTTTTATATATTACGTCATAATCCTATAGACAACCAGAAGGATATTATCTCTACTCTGCAACAAATATGTCGTTATCCTCAACTTTTTGAGTTAATAATATGTATGAAATTCTGAAGTGATTAACAACTGTCAGGCAATGAAATTAATATTAGAATAATAATAAAAAACTCTTACTCTCTATAATATCAAGTTTTAAAAATTGTTAATTGAAAAATTAAGACTTGTCAGTATAAAAACATCAGATACATGAACATAAATCTACACTTGCTTAGGCAAAACCAGAAATGAACAAACTGTTCTCAACGAAACAACATAGCATACAAATAAGAGGCTTTACCATTCATATTCTGTTATGATTTAGCAATTTCAATCAGAACAAAATAATTTATTATCACAATAGATGTGCCTCTAAGCACCAAGAATATCAAATAATATTCAAGAAATTTTAAACTAAATATTAGTATTATTCTTTTAAAAGTACGCATCTTATTCAGTTTCTGCTATGATTTAATTTCAAAAAATATGTTATCTTATATTCGTATTCATTTTGGTTTTAAAACTGGTTACGTCGATTAATATTTTTAATGCATGGAGGTTCCTCGATCCAAAATGTAGTTCACATGGAAAACAGTATATAAATTCTATTTCTACAAATATTTCTAATGCATTCACAAAGAACATAATATATGTGATGTAATTCAATTGCATTTATACCAATTTCAATTGAATTAAAAAAGCCGCTGTCAAATTTAACACAGTCAATGTCGTTATTCTTAATTAAATTGAAATTAAATTGTTGCATTACTCGTATCTAAGCTTTTCAAATTGTTATAAGTGTAGATTTATACTATTTCTTAGTAAAAGAAATGCTTATCAAAATTGAGTCATTTAATTATATGTTTAGTATCCATAACTTATACAATAATACTTTTGTTTTGTATTAATTATGCAATATTGTCGAATTAAATGTACATAACCTAACGATTATCATTCTCTCTTATTCCATACTTTAAGTATTTCACTTGCACTAGTTGTATAGCTAGATTACATTTTTCAAACACCGAAATGGTCCCAGATATGTATAGAGAGATTTGTTGCTTCCATTGTTTATTGGATGTCGTCAGCAGCAACATCGATGGCTATTTTAATAGGTGAATCTCTGTCAAATGACGATGGATTACACCTAGAACTGGTAAATTTCTCTCCAACTTCCTACATTATACCAACGAGGGAATTTGGGAGCATTGAGATTTAACGCACATCGGGCTCTTCAATACGAAGAGTCTTTCGTGGACATCGAACTCGAAAACCAAATTTCTGCAATATAACTTGATGGGAGTTATAAAAAAATCGAAATTATAATAGATATTGTAGTTATATCCCTATATTGTGAAAAATAGCACCAGTACAAATATAAAAATTTTTAACTTCCAAATATGAATTTAAATTTTGAAATTTTTTCATTTCAGTGTTAAACAAATTTCTTGAAAGAGTTTTTAATGGACGAGTTCCGTAATTGATACAAATGCGTTCAGTATTTTTCAAAAAAAAGTTATTTTCTCGATATCTTCCAACATTTGTTTTTCACATAAAAATATTGAAATCAAGCAAATTCTTACATGTAATTCATCCATCACTATTTCGAGTAACATACAATTCAAAAGAAGTTTTATGTTCTTTTTTTGTGATCATTTGGAAGCCCGTTTTATTGAAATAAAAGACATTATCTATGTCTCACAGTAGATTGGAATAAAATTATTGGAGTGTATTATCCATATCAAATTATTTATTTATGATTCGTAAATAATGTAAGCATAGTTTATGTTATTGTGTTTAAAAATTATTAAAATATTTTTAAATCAATTACTTAAAAATCTTTGATTTCCCAAAAGCAAAAGTTTAAGTGTATAAGTTTATTTTCAAGCTTTTAATTTTATTATTCATTAGTGATTTTATTTCAAAGTCAAATAAATCAAATCTTCCGTAAAATGTGTTTTCTACTATTTGTCATTACCTAATATTATTTAGTTATTGTATTCCTGTTAATACACATAATCACGCACACTGCACACACACACACACACACACACACTACAACACACACACACACACACACACACACACACACACACACACACACACACACACACACACACACTTACATATCATATATTATAGTATATATATATATATATATATATATATATATCGTTTTAAAATCCAATGTAGTTTAAATGAAACAAGAATAAAGAGATCTTGTTGCTAGAGCTAATGTTCGAAGAGTCGATTCTTTGTTCTGCAAAAATTCTTCGTTGAATTTCAGACAAGATCTTCCAGGTGTAAAAAGATGCTTTTCAAGGAAACACCCAGGAATCAATGCACCAATAATAATTCTCTAATTATAAAATAAGTATATGTACACAATGAATCGAAAAGAGAGAATTGATTCATAGCGTTTCTGTCTAATGACACATTATTATTATTTTTTTTTTGAATCCTTCTTTCAACTAATTCTTGTGTAATTTAAGACTTGCAGCAAAATGAATCCAATTAAGTCCAAGTCACTTGTACTTAAACGAACTAGAATAAAATAATAAAGCAAAATTTAGAAACAATTATTTGTTTTTAATAGATACACCAAATAGGCTTCGTTTAAGAATCTGTAACCTCAATGGTCACCAGTCTCGGAATCTGGTTTCAAAACTAGGCAGTGCCAAATTCAATTCCTCGAAAAAATTATGATATTTTTGCTACAATGTCTGAACACTTATGGCACACAAACATTGTCGTTATATTTCACCTACGTAAAAAAATACTTCATTTCTTTTTCTATAGTATACACTCTAATTATCCGCACATATCAAACCATAGAATAAAACGTCTTCCATTAGTGTTGACCTCTGTACTGCAGTTAATTGAGTGAGGTCCAACCTTAATGGAAGACCTGAAAAAATAAGTCTGGTGGTTTTTTTTTTTTTTTTTTTGAATAATGATTCCAAAAAAGCATTCTTTGTATAGTTCGCAAGGCTTTCAAATCGATATTTTCATATTTTTACGACATTAGTTTTCTACAATATTCCACATATGTTAAAAACATTAGGAACTGTTAATCAAACATTAGAATAAATGTTTGTTTCAGGTATATATGCATATATATATATATATATATATATATATATATATATATATAATATATATCATATATATAACAATGCAAACAAGCAGAGAGTAAACTAATTTCTTTAAGCTCGAAATAAAATATTTTAATTTTAAAACAATAATAATAATATCTTACGAAACATAAATATTTTAATAGAAACGATTGAATAGATTGATAGAATAGAATAGATTGTATTTTGTGTATAGATTATTTTTTCTAGAAAAAGTTTAGATATTGCTCTGAAATGCTTTGGAACAATTCCGAAGACTAAAAATGCGTGGATATATATATATATATGTGTGTGTGTGTGTGTGTGTAGGGATTACTAAAGTTCCTTTATATGGGAATTCTTTTAAGTCTGAATACTTTTAGAAATATAATTTATAGCCAAAATTGCGCAATATCAGACAGAGTCTAGAATACAGAATATTCATTATAACCTCGATAAGTTAAGAAAATTTGTTTGGATGCAGAATTTCCATTGAATTTCATTGAAACTAATTTAAATTATATTAATTACAGTTTTTAGTTTTTTTCATTTCGTTTTGCTAAAGAAAAGTTCAATTTTTGGGTTTATATTAATATTTTTTCCCTCTTTGTGTTTTTTAAAAAATTTAATTTCTTTTTAAATTTTTCACAGTTTGCTATATTTCGAAGTCCGTAAAATTATTTTGAGTTAGTACTCTTTCGATCTAATAAAGGGTATTACTTCTTTTCTGGTTTTAAAAAGGCGGAAAAATCTTGGTATGTTAGTGTTAAATATGTATCTTGATCTTGCGAGGCAGTAGTCTCATGTAAGTTTTTAAATCTGGTTGATTAATTTTTGGATTACTGTTTCTCCTTTTTGATTGGTTAATATTAGGGTATTTCTCTTTTTGTATACATATTTTGTATTTGATTTCTTACATTGTAATATGGCCTTTTCTGCATTTTTCTTTTGTTTCAATTTGATGAAATTTCCATATTTTTATATAAAAGTTTTCTGTTGGGAATATTGAGCCTGTAAACCATGTTAAATCTACAAATTTGTCATAAACCATATTCAGAATTTATAAATGTTACATTTCATTTCATTTCCTTTTTTTTTTTTTTTTGGTTTATTTCTCTCCTTTGTTTTCATTGATTTCTTATGTCTAGGTTTGTATTTCTTCATATTTTAAATTTATCTTCTTGATATTTTAAATTTATCTTCTTGATATTTTTGTTACGTTTTCCTTCAGGCATTTGTTCTCTTTCTTAGTTGTTTAGTAGAGTAATTATCTTTTTTCTATACTTGTGCAACTAAGAAAATTTCATATTTCTTTTATTTTTTTCTATAATCTAATAAAATTCATATGGAAGCTTTCATTGTAATTTTAATGAATTTTATTTAGTTTTAATTCTTGTTTCTGTAATAGCTTTAATTTATTACAGTTATTTTATTATATCAATGAAATATTTTTCAATTACATATATTTACTATGTATATATATACAATTTTTTAGCTATTGATCACTAATTGCTTAATTAGTTTACACCAAAGTACTGATTAAAAATTTTTAACTAAGTTTGATTCCATTGTCATTACCTAATATCAGCACGAATATTTTTCTCTGTTAATGAAAAAGTTCATTGTTGTAATATATTTTTTAGTAAATTTATGCTCTTAAGTAGATGTATTTTTTTCATTTAGTAATTGAATGCATTTTTTTACATTTAGTTTAAGCAGCGACAAAACTTTGAGAACCTTTTATCCAATGAATCTGTTATAAAAAGTGTTATATTTAATAGGCATAAAATAATCACATTAGGATTGTCTCATATGACCACTCAGAAACTACCCCATAAAATGTGGGCAAAAAAGTGATAGGATCTTTATGAAAGTTTTTTCATCTATAAAAGAAAATAAGTTTCACAAACTTACTGAATCTTATTTCAACACACAAGCATATCTAAAAAAAAAAATTCAGTTTAGTTCTGCGACGTGATATTTGACTTCGAATCAGAGAAAAATAAAACTAACCATAGTTGAAGAAAAAGTCTGAAAATGGTTTTAAGGAGTTAAAAAAAACGTGTTTCGACTTTTCCTTGCGGCAATGTCAAGATCTTTTATATCACTAAAATTCTGTCCGCAATGGTCATGTCACACACGTCTAAACAAGAGCAATTTCCGTTATTATTAAGGACAATAAGACTGGGGGACAAAGTTCAACCAGTACATAAACTCTCCTATCAAAAAACGACTTCTATATATATATTTTTTTCCTATTTTTCCTACGTTTACCACCACCATTCGGGTAATTGAACATCCTACGTGGCCTCAAAGAACACAGATTGGGGGACTCCGAAACACGGAAAGCGACGGTATAAAATATCACGTAAGATCTAAATTGCGGAAAAATCATTTCAAAAAGATGGATATGCACCCAGCGATTCAATCTAGTAATTCTTTTTTCTTCTAACCTTCAGACGAAATGAGAGTATTATTGATATTTTACAAAAATGGCTGGGAAATGTGTCTGTCCTCGTAGGAATTCAATGAAATTCCAGCGGAAAAAAAATATTTTTCAACCCAATAGTAGTGACAAACTCAAACATCCGCCCATAATGGAAAAGAGGATTAGATGTTTGTTATCTCAGGTATGAAAGTTGTATTTTGTGAAAAAGTTTTTCTAAGAAAAATTGTCGTTTATCACGGTTCGTAAGCTCAAAAAAAGCCTTAAATATTTTTCTGATCCGGGAGTATCGCTATTGCATTTGAATTCAAAATAGTGATGAAGATCCAACAGCAAAGCTTTTAAAATTTGAGATTCAAATAGGAGCTGATCCATTGAAATATGCATCATATCAAGCATTTTCCGCATCTTTCAACCATATCAGAAACATCCCAAAGATTTCCTTTTGTTTATATTTATAGATTTCCCATTTCTTGAATAAAAGTGCAGATCCATAATTTAGAATTGAAAGATAAGTTTGTGACGTACCAACTTCGCTACTATTTGTTTAAGCCAGCGAAACTAGATAAAAGTTTAGTTAAGGATGAGTAAATTAAGTTAAACTGATTTTATTTCATATTATGATAATCACAAAGCAGTTGTTCTATTATGAATACGGAGAGGAGGAATGCTTGTGTCCTAAACCATAGATAAATTGAAAATTCTAATGAACTCAATAATCTTAAAAAATGGGTCAGAGTTAGGATCAAATATACTGGATCCAATTCAAATCTCAGGTATCCGACAGTAAAATAGTATGGGACCAATGATGTGCGCACAAAAACCTTTTCTAAAATTCAAATTCGTCATTGATAATGAGCCCGTCCAATCTTACTATTAGAACTACCTAATAACTTTTCTATTCACCACACTTCAATAAATACATATAGCAATGCTAATTTATATAAGTCCCAATTTATATACAAGTCAAGGCTCTCAAATCAAATAACATCATACAGAGTCTCATAAAGTTAATTGAAGGGAAATACGCATGAGATCCCTATACACATTGCGGCAGTCAGTGTAAATAAAAATTGGTTGCAACGTTCCATACTTAAAATAAATTTGATTAGTTACTCTATTTAAATAATTTGTTCAATACTTTGGTGCATGTTAAAAAACTCCACAGTTATTAAAAGCAAAGAAATCCATAAGAATTACTTCATCATTTTGAGGGGGGGAAATGTTCCAATCCAATAAAGGCTCTAAAAAACTTTTGAAATCAAAATATAATTCATTATGTTTCGAAAGCTTATGTTGTTTATAGATTCGCTCTTACGAGGTTTGATTTTATTAGTATAATCATTACGCTTCAAGAGTTCACAGATAGCTTTATACGTTCAAGTCAAAATAAGGATATTCTAATAATTTTTTTTTACGGAACCAAATATTTTTACAGATTCTGAACTTGTGAAGTAAAGCAAAATTCAGATTCAACATGAGATAAACAGAACTATTTACGAGGAAAAGTTAAGATATTCGAATTACAAACTAAATTGTTGAAGCATGAAATTATTAAATTCTCTCATTTGAATCCACATAAATCCATAGTGATGATTAGCATCTATTTCCTTTAGGAAGAAGTACGAGATTCACAAAATCAGACACACCTCAAAAGTATGCCAATAATATCCTTATAAGTTGAACTCTAAAGCTGTTGAATTATTAGTATAAATAACTTTGAAAAAGGAGCTTAGGCTCGTTGTAGAAAATAAAATTAATAGAAAAGAACAAAAAAAATTATTCAGAAAACGTAAAATTAAAATTAAGAGCGAACCTCACATACTAATTAATGTAAGTTCAACTCTTTAAAGTGCTCATAATATATTTCCTAATGACACACAGTTTGAAAATCTTCATTTAAATTCACTAATTACTTGAAAATTTCTTTTTAATTTAATACTACTGAATCTTTCAAATTTAAATCTTATGAAATAAAACTTTGACTCACAAACACAATAATGAATTAATTCATTCAAACATAGCTTACAGAGTTACAGTTATTTCTGAAAAAAAAACAGCCAATTCAATGTACTTAACAATTAATGTATTATTTCAGGTCTTAAAATTACTTTTCTCAGTTGTACATCAGTATTTTATTCTAATTAGAGATTCCTAAAATTATTACCATGAGAATTTCAACCTCATGCTAAGACGTCCACATATATATTCCCCCCAGCGCATATTTAATGAGCAACAAACAATTTTATCAAAATATTTTTCTGAAGGTTAATGTAGTATATACATTTTATCTTTTGACAACTGTTTTCAAAAATACAATGAGCTTAAGAATAACTGCACATAAAGGAATTTATGAATACAAAACGAGATAGATATTTTATGTGTCTGATGTCGTAGAAATTCAAATTAGAAATTACACTTAATTCTAAATCACTCTTTGCAATTTAAATTTGAATAAACATTCAGATATTCCCGTTTCATCGAATAAATAAAAGAATAACTGAAATTCAAAACATGTTTTCAGTTTCATGTGCTTTCATATCGTATAACAATTTTAAGTATATTTAAAACTTCAAGATAAAATTATATATATAAATATATATATGCATGTATATATATATATGCATGTATATATATATATACACAAAAGCATGACAAAATTAAAACTTTGATAAATTTCTTTATTATTGCATAGATTACAATTACCCAATTACTTTCTTCAAAGCCCATTAAATCAAGAAATATAGGAAAACTAGAAATAAGTTTTAAAATTCCGTAAATATTGATTATACACACTACAGCAATAATTTTTTTATTTTTAAGGTACGTAAATATAAGATTGTAAGTAATTGAATAAAATTTTTTGAATATTACTATAAGATAATAAATATAGTATATTGTTCTTTTTTTAAAAATTAAATACTCAATTACTATTTAATAGATCTTTCGCCATATTTTTTTAAGAATTCAATA
>BMAW01070551.1:0-17990 GCA_019974015.1 Nephila pilipes | reverse complement strand
TTACATGTATTTTGAAAATATGTAATTTTGAAATCGGATGATTCATTCTGATTACTCTATTTTAATATCTTGCTTAAAACATGATTTTAATATAGTAAAATAGTATTTATTTCCTCAGTCTATGTGATTGATTTCTAATTCCAGAATATATTTTGTGTTAAAGGCAGTATATCAACTGGAGAATCAACTTTAAAAGGCTGAGATTATTCTCCAGACAGTCATTTTCCAGGCAGATGCCCTTCGCTTTGAAATAGCCTCAGCCAGCCCCTCTAGATGGTCAATAAAACCAATACATCATCCTTGAACGGCCTTCAGTCGATGGGTCATTTTATCCAGGTATAAAGTTGAGGCCTTCTAATTGATAGGATAGATCAGTTAATGATTATTTTTCTGTGTAGTTCATTACTTTGGCTTTGTTCAATCTGCCGTCATTGGTAGCCAGTTCATCATTCAACTCTCTTGCCGGAGTCCGTGGAGGAGTTGGACAGATAACAGATGTCCAGAAACTACACTTGCCCATGGTCATCGGGTGCTTTCAGATCAAGGTCAGGCACCTCTATCTAACTTTCTGTGTTCGGAAGGTTTCATTGTCAGATTCTCGCGCTATTCTTATGTTCATCATGGTGTCGATATAATCCTACTGGATTTGGATAGAATTCCCAAGGTGGTCTTAAAACTTGTTCAAGTTCTATCATCTTCACAACATATAATGAGTTTTAAATATTTAACATTTCCATTTTAGACTTGACTTCTTGATGCTAGGTTTTACCTAATAATTAATTGAGATTAGCGTTATTCCTTTTCAATAAAAGTTTTGTGACGTAGTAAATATTCCAAAGAATCAAGGAGCAGGGTGCAAAGGTGTTTATTATCAGTTCATTAGCAATATTGTTGATTCAAATATAAGGCGTGATAACATATTTTGAGACTGGTTCAAGTGAGGTTGCAAGACGCTCATGAATACAGATAAGGAATGCGTTTTATATTCATCAGGATGTGAGCACATGTTTTTCTCTGAGGATCTGCCGGGCGGGCTCTGGTAGTAATGTTAACTGTTGGAGGTTTCCAGGGTTTGTTGGCAGAGTTTATGGGAGTTGCATATCGGGTTTTGAATCTCCTCGCTGCTTAGGATCAGGTGCAGAGTGGCCCCAGATCCAGCCTGTTTGGCTGTCGGTGCTTTTGTTAATGCAGGTCTCATATTGATACTGTTTTCTTTCATTTTAGGGTGTTTGAGTTACTTCTATTTGGACAAAACATCAGTAACAATTATAGAACAACAAATGAATCAATAAATACCACAGTTTGCTGACATGAGCTTTTGTTTCATTACAGCCGAGAAACCAATTAGTTTGAAAGAATGACTACCACTTCCAGGCAGGTTGTTTCTTAATTTTTGAGTAAATATATCTTGTTTTTATAAAATTCTGGAGTTTTAGTTACTCTATCTATGGATTTGAGTCGTTTCAGTTTTTGATCCATTGATATTCTGTCAATGAAGTGCTCCCGTGCAGTCAATTCTTTTATTTATCTCCAGGAGTGAAGGCTTGGACTACAAGGATTGTTTTGTGATAATAACTTCTTGTATATTATGCTTGTATATGTAGCAAATGGCAATGGCAATACCATATGTCTTATATTAAACAATATCTCATGTGTCTTAATATTATATGTCTCTATTATATGTCATGTCTGTGTATAATATATAATAATAATAACCTGTATAATATCATATATCATATCTCTTCAAATATGTATGTGTATATATGTTATATATGTCTTATCTTGTATGTATACCAACCTCATTACCCGTAATATTAATATTGTATGTATCATGTCTATATAATATCTCTAATAATAATAACAACACTCTCTGTATATTAATAATATAATAATAATAATATACCATGTATATCATTGCTATATAATATTGTGTAATGTATCTAGCCATGTATAACTTCTCTTCATAACAATATACAAATCTTCATCATCCAATGTGTATGTATACTTCATAATATGTATATAATAACTGTCACTTGTCTTAATGTGTAACATGTATATTATATAATATTCTATGCTCCATGTGCCTTCTTAAGCAACAATATATGTATATCTCCATATATATCTTAATATCAATAATATGTATGTAATAATGCTTTATATAATAACAACAATATAATTATGTATAATAATGTGTAATGTACAGCTGTATAACCATCATGTATGCATGTATGTGTATGTATATAATAACATATAATAATATCCATCATCATGTATAATAACATATGTATATGTATATGTATTGTATGTATGCTCTCCTTAATGTTATGTATGTAATAATATGCTCCATATGTATCTTCTCCACTAATATATCCATATCGACCAATGTGGCATGTATGTGCAAGCCTTGTGTACTATGGCATATATGTATAACCCACTCTGTATGTCTTGTCATATCTATATATCATCACACGCCTCTCCAATACACACACTGAGCACTCCTTTTTGCATGTCTGTCTTGTATATGCATATACACTTTGTATGTATGCATAAATGTATCTGTATACACACTATATGCTCACGCATATATGCACACTGCCACACATATATACTTCTCATATGCACACATATATGCACACGCTCTCTTCTGCATAAGTATGCTGTATATATATGTATATATCATAATAATATTCTAATACACACCACACAGCATCTATAACAAAAAGACATTTGCTTTAAAGAAGGTTGTCGGATGGAAGGATAAGGTCGTGGGATGGGATGAAGATTATAGAAATTAGTTAAGATTTCAGGAAAGGTGGATAGTTTATTTACCAGGTTACATAGTTCAGGGTTCCAGGATCAATGGGTGGTGACCCTTTGGCCTGGATCATAGCTGCGGGGTGATGCGGGTGGTCCGGCTCCCTCTGGTCTTCTGCGGGTCTTCTTTTAGATTTGTTCATTTATGAACATCAAACGTTCAACAAAGCATTGTTCAGCCCCTCATATCCAGAATCTTCCATTGGAGATCGGCTGTCAGGAGTGTGTGGCTGGGACGATCAACCTTGTTTCATTCAGTTTGACCTCCTAGGCTCACAAAGCTCAGGACTCTTCAGATTTATTCTAGCATCCTCGTCATATTCTGCTCAATGCCTCAATTCATGAAACCAGGACAGAACACTTGACACTTTACCTATTCTTTCATCGTCTCTTCTGAGTTCTCATATTTTCTGTGCATGGCCAAGAGTTTAAAGAAAGTATAGTGGTTTTTATCAAGGCTTGAAATCAGGTATTAACTCAGTGTGCAGTTCTGAGTGGAATATTATTGTTGCAAAATGCATATTACTATGAAAGACGCTCAGGTTTGAAAGTATCTGGTTTCAAAAATAAAGATTAAATCTATCTTTATTAATGATTAGTTTGAAGGTATACGATTTAGCAAAATTTCAATTCAAATGCTCTCGATTTTTGTTCATCATGATGGAGCCAAAGATTATGTGTTCCCATTGTACAGTCATAGTCATAGAAGACTTGTTATGTGGATGGTGAGACTCAAATAAATAGACTCATGTTTCCCACCTTGATAGATCTTGCTGACAGGCAGAACTTTTATTTTCATTCTTGAAGACATTATAAGAATGAACATTAGTAGGGTTTTGGTGTTTGAGGAATAGATTGAGTTTAAAGAGTATAGTGCCTTTTGCCTAGGTGTTTGGAAATGGAATCTGATATAACTTGCCAAAGAAAATCCTGCTGAACCACTAGCATGCAAGGAAACTCTATCATTTTTGAGTCCTCAGAATGAGTTATCGTGGTTCCACATTTCTGTAGCGCTTCTCCCCACTGTAAGTGGCTTTCATCGCTCTTTGGAGTTCTTCCACTTTCAGATAAACTGGGAATTTGGATAGTATTTAGTTCAGACATGATAAGGAATGCATGAATACAAAGGGAAAATACGGAAGCTTTACACCGAGAAAAATAAATTGTCTTTACATGTTTTTAGTGGAACTATTTCCCGAAAGCTGTTATAAAAACTCTCACGGAGCAACCTCACAATTGAATCTTGTCGCAATGGACTAGTTGACTTGATATTACACAGCTGGCCACCTAAGTTCCCTAATGTGACCCCATGCGATTTCTTTTTTTGAGGATTTTCAAAAAATAAAGTGTATTTCTGCTGCAAATTAAATTGGATTTCTGCAGTTGTACAATCCATTACCTTTAAAATTTAGCGACAGATTTGGCAGGATTTTACATTCAGAATTAGCATTATACAAATAAAATAATTAAATAACTAAAGAAGACATAACGAACACTTGTAAAAATATCTACATTTTTCTTATGTATTTATGGATTACACTCATTCTTTGTCGTTTGTTTATGAAAATATGGAATTTTGAAATAGGATGAATCATTCCGAATAACCCTAATGAAACTACTTAAACTTCAGAAGAGACAATTATAAGCAAAACCGAAGTAAGGAATGAATGTTTAGTTTAACGAAATTGATTCACGAAATTATTAAGTAATATCTGTAATGGGATAAAATACGTATTTTTCTTTGACTTATCTTTCGGGACTCTACATAATATTATTTCATTTGATAGCATGTTGTTGAATATGGTATGCTTAATCAGGTTCAATTAATCCTTTGGGACTTTAAAAATGGATTTGGTTGAATTAAGTACCTCTCTAAATGGTTGAAATTGGACTTTAGTAATTTAGATTGGAATTCGTAAAGTATAATTAATAGATTCTATAAATTACATTTATAATCAGAGAGTAATTTAAACTGGGATAGGAAAGAAAATAGTTAGTGGTGCAGAGTGGTACTAAAACTAAAAACGATGGAATACTAACAATATTGATAAACTTCAGAAATTATCGGATCACAGCCAGGAAGACACTACTTAGGGTCATGGACTCAAATCCTCTTCCGTTAACCTTCTAGGGACTCGACCCTGATTGGTTCGGTAAGGTAAACACTAGATTGTTATGTAGAAGAAGCTTTTTAGGGTCTATGACTTGAAAACCTCATTCTAAGGACTCTCACCCGATTAGTTTGGGTAGACACTAGATTATTATATAGATTGATTGATTAGTTTTATTAACGTCACACTAGAAACATCACGAGACGATGGTCTTCGTAATTTGGAAAGTTGATGAAGGACGAGGACGACACCTGAATTGGGGTACCTCTTTCTCCAAATTTCAACATCATGCCGTAAACCTCGGGACCTCGACCAGATTTAACGTGCGTCACGGAGGTCGGTGGCACCAGGGCTTGAATCGACTACTAGACAAGGGGGGAAAAACGTCAGAAATCAGCAGAAACTGTGACATTTTTATCATTCATTGTTTAATTACGCATAATATGATTCTTAACAAGCAAATAATTTGTCCTTCCGTTTTTAAAAGAATAACATCAGTCTTTTAATTAGAAACTAGTATAACAATCTCAGCCTATTATAAAAACAGGTATTTGTTGTAGTATAATACTGCTCTCATTTAATGAGAATAATAACTAACAATGTGGAATACATATTGTTGAATTAGATGCATATTAATCTGGGTGTCCGATATATTAAACAGTTTCTCAAATTGAGATAATTTTAGCAATAACAATATTACTTAACATAGCACCATTACTTGATCACTAAAACATTAGCAAATATATTTCTTTTCTGATACACGAGTCTGTTATTAAAATTACTAGCAATGTCTTCTGAATGTTCCCTCAGGTATTTTCTGAAGTTTTATAGATGATATCACGTACTTAATTATTAAATGAACCCATGAAGAAAATAGTAACAATACTTATAATAATGAAGTATTTCTTAATTTTCTATCTTACTTTTTGTCTATCTTTAACCCTTTCGCTACCGGAGGGGGAAAAAAGAAGTGCTTCGCGAGGCCCGCGGCTTCTTACCGCGGAGTGTTACGCTGTGCCCAGATAATTTTAGATATTAAGCCTAATTCAAGAAAAAAAAATTCCTCTAAAATAGGCTTTTTATTAAAATATTTTAGTATTTATATATATTATTTAAAATGCATTAAACTGAATATATACAAAAGGAAAAAAAGATTTAATCGAAAATTGAATGTTTTATACATAAAATATACTTTTAAGAAAATATAAAATATATTTACATATGTTACATAAATTTCATGGTGTAATGATGTATTATTATATGGAATATACAGATTTAAAAGATAAATCTTATTTTGCTGTATGATATATTTATAAAAAAAAATCAATGCATAGTACAACATCACATGTCTTACACATATTTTGACGCTTCACGCAAGATTTTGATACGCAGGGAGCAAACGGGTTAATACAATGGTGTGCAAAATTTATACAACAATATAAATTTTAAGCAGGTAGCCATGAAATTGCAGAAAACGGATCTTAGTTCTTTTTTTACTTACTTTAATGTCTATGTACAGATATGAATTATTTTCTCTAACATTACTGTCAGATTCATTCATTATTTCAAAAATCTCAGTATGAGATAAATACTTTCTTTTCGACATGATTGTCGCTACAAATAAAATCCGACCCATTGAAACGAACAGCTGAGAACATCTGCTACCAAAAGCCATGACCCCCATAAAAGGTCATAAATTCTCCTTCGAACTTCTAAGAAGCAAACAAGAAAGAAAAAAAAAAGCAAACCGAAAGCAAGTACACTCTTTAAATCATGTCATTACATTTAAAGATCCGTGCCGCAGCACGTGCTTTTAACAATTACTCCCCCCTGGTACCCAAAAGTGAAATCCAAGCCCATATCACCAAGGTCAACTCTCCAAATATCCTATCTGTACAGATTTTGCGGTATTGTAACGCCATATAGTTATATTAAAAATCAAATAAAACGTTTTCATCAAGCGTATCTCTATTGATACGCTGGGCCGTAGAAGGCATTCACGGAGCGTATCGTCCGTGATACGCTGGGCACAGGAGAACCAATACGAGCGTATCGCCTGTGATACGCAGGGAGAGAACGGGTTAATACACTGGTGTGCAAAATTTATACAACAATATAAATTTTAAGCAGATAGCCATGAAATTGCAGAAAACGGATTTTTTCGATCAGTACAATGAGTCCACAAATCAGTAGAAAAGTTATGTGTATGCAAATATTCAGGAACAAAACATCATACAGATCGTCAGTGTACGCAAAGCGCGTGCGGGCGAAAGACTAGTTACTATAAAAGGAAGAACGGAAGGGCATTTATAGACATTCCCTGCAAGTGCAAGTGAGTTCTTTCTTGAAATATGGCTAAAAGAAATCACCTGGAAATTATCACACGTAGAAGAAGGGGTGGAAAGCTGGAGGACAGGCGTAGTTTGACAGTGAAACTGAGGAGTTCGTAATCAACACAAGTGTAATTTTGCGCGTTTTAAAGCCTTCCAAACCATAGGTACAGCTATTAAAAAGGTTGGTGGTGGCCGCTCTAGGAAAACACTGCAGTAAATGACCGATATTTCAACCTGCTGGCGAAAAGGGCCCGATACCAGTCAGCAAGCGCCATTGCTCAGCAAAAGGGTGACAAGTGTTGCAGTTTGCTGTGACCAGACGCTTCATAAAAGTGGCCTATTCTCCCGCTGTCCTGAAAGCTGCATCTCTTTGAAAGTTGGACATCAGCGATACCGCTTAGAGAGGTATAAGGAGCACAAAAACTGGATATCTTATGAATGGAATTGTGTCCACCTTACGGGTGAGAGTCCTTTCAGTACCACAAGCGATTATCAACTCCAGTTGATTTGGAGAGAGGTCGGGGCACGGTTTCATCCCAGTAACATCACGGGAAGAGACCATTACAATGGTCCTGAAGTTGTCGTCTGAGGAAGCATTATGATGAATGGGTGGAATGAGCTCTACGTTTTCGACAGAGGTTCCGCAACCAGAGATAGATATTCTAAGGAGGTGATCCTTTTCCATGAGCGTTGGTTCCGATGTGCTATTGGTCCAGACTTCGCTTTTATCAATGACAATGCACGGCCACATCGGACTGCTGAAGTTCGGCAGCTACTGGAAAGTGAACATATCACTCTAATGGAATAGCTATCGTTTTCCCTTGATTTATATCTAATATAACATGTGTGGGATGCTTTGGGCAGATGCCTTGCGGCTCGATTACATGCTCCGGGGAACACCCAACAACTAAAACAGACGCTGAAAGACGAATGGGTACTCTTACCTCAAGAAAGTTTGGACAATCTGGTGCTGAATATGGACAGATGGTGCAAATCAACCATTGCAGTAAGGGGAGGGTAAATCACATACTAAGAAATATCTGCTTCTTATTCTTCGTTTTGAACAGACAATCACGCGTGATGATTCTATGAGTTCAATAAAACCTTTTACTTGTTTGATTCCATACTATATGCATTGTATTCATTCTTGCTCAGCTATGATTTCGTCATCGTTTAAGTATAAAAGGTTACGCCTCATTTTTCAATTTCTTGCCTCTCAGATGATTTCTCGAAGTTATGGCAGGAAAAAAAACACCTGTTGCTTAAGTTTTGCGCACCAGTGTATTTCAAGTAATTTTCTTTTTATTTAAAATGTTTATACGAGGCTTGATTGTAAAGCAATGGTTTTATAATTATAACTTTTTGATTTGCTTAACGACTTTTTCAATCGTCATTGTACCTGAAAGCTATATTTTCCTCAATGTAATTCATTATTAAATTATCGAAAGGTTTCCCCTTTTATCCATTTACGGCAATGTTTAAATTGTGAAGAAACGCATTTGGAGAAAACACATTTGAATTCTAGCGGTTGTAGTCTGCATTATGTATAAATGGCTGCTATCACTTTGTAGTCAGAACGAACGTGGTGTTCTTTAAAGTGCTATTCTCTCTTACGGAAGAGGTGAAAGTCGCTAAGTGCAATGACGCTTAGCTGCGTCTATCTTGTTTCCAGGTGAATTCATCAGTTCTTGGCACAACAATGACACAAAGGAAAGAATTGTATTACATAGGAGACAAATATAGACTTCAGAATTATTGCGGAAATAGAATAATAAATAAAAACAGTATGATAATAGAAGCTTTTCGTTTCAGTCAATGTGATAGTGAATACTTAATAACTTCTCACTAAAAAGCAACATGAGAGTTATTAACTTCAGAACTCGTAATTTTGAACCTCGGTTAATGGATGAAGGCAACATCTAAACTGGCTCCTCCCTCTCTGTAATATATATGACGCCTGTTGGCGAGAAAAAGAATTGTCGTAACTCCTCCTTTGTATAGGAGTGGGATTGCGAGTGTCTTAAAAGAAACGCGGTCCGAACTTCCTTGTATGAGGAAGAGACGAAATGATCCATGAGAAGAAATTCATATTTATTTTTATTATGGTTAAAAGAGATGAGGTTTTACTTATTCCCTCATGAACACTCCACTCTCAAGTAGTTAGTTAGTGTTTGAGATGATATATTGTAGATATATATAAATTAAGAAAAAAAAAATATTCAACGCTCTCTTATCAAAAAAAGTAATTACACTCTCGGAACATCCACACCATGTCTACAAGAGAACTTCGAGCCAGGATTAATATGAATCATATCCGCTGCACGGTGGGATTTCAGTGGCATTAGGGCTCGAGGCATTGCCTCGACGAAAACAATGACGGCCGTGGGTCCAAAAATATGTCCACTAGGCTGTTACGGCCATTTATGAACTGAATAGGTGCTTACGTCAATCACACAGAAAAAATAATACAGAGGACCGGAACTGTTTCTTCACTTGGATAGCAGGTCAGTTTGTCAGTGACACAACAAGATTTATGATTAATTGACTGGTATACGTTTTATCAACTAATTACAAGTATATAATAGTACTAGTCACTTGATAAGAGCTGCTTTGCAACAAGAACAACGCCGGCAGCGAGTCTGCCACCATGAACATTAGGATACCACGGCCATTGTTTTCATTCAAGTCATATATTGAGTATGGTTATGGCGTGGGCTCTATTGCAATTTTCTCTTTAACTAGCATATTAGAGGTCTTTTAATGACGTAGCTTGCTTTAAAAATCCCTCTCTCCCCGTTGAGTGATACGTGACTTAAATATATTGGAATGGATTTGGTGAAATGTCATGATTAGAATAAAGAAACGCATATTATGAGCAACCAATAATTTAATATTGAAGTCAATAATTTAGTACGCGCCGAAGAGAGTGAATGGAAAGTATCAAGTAAAACCACTGCATTAGATCGACGTTAAGTATAGTCTTCGGAATGAATCCAAATAGGATGGACGAAAAATCAAAAACTCGAACCCTATTCACTTAAGTCCTCTGACCTGATTGTTTTGCTAAGGAAGAATGATTTTTATTAAATTCCTACTATTATTTCACACTCTGCCTATATATTTATCTATCTCGTTTAAATTTTCTATCGTTAATAAAATCCTGTATATTCATCTACTCAACTTCAAATACATTTTTTAAAACTTGTAGTGGATGACACTTAATGTTAATACAGTTTATTTCAAATATTAATTCATTAATTAAATTTAATTGGTGAAAAGTTTAGCCCAACCACATGGCGCGATTTCAAAAATTGCCAAACTTGGCGATTTTTTGGCTGAACGTAAGTCCCCGAAGTGGAACAGGATGGCCACATTTGGAAAAATACCACCAAATAATCCCTGTCGCCAAGGGTAGCAGGGCTAAACAGCATTCCAATCATTTAATTTACAGGATGAATTAAGAAACAAGCCAATGCTTCTTCTATGTCATTTGTCTGCAATTGCAAAGTTGGTAAAGTGTCGGCGTAGAATCTTCATATATACGGATCGAAACTCGTCAAAAGATAAAATTTTTTTATTTGATTTTCAAATAATTATTTTAGTTTATATGGAAGAAAAAAAATTCTCTTATATAAGATATTGAGCAGGTTATAAATTTCGGAATAAATACCGTCAGTGACGAAGAGTGGAAAAAAATTTCTTTTGCCACTTAATATTGTGATTCTGTCACATGTTTATACATATTTATATTAATTGTAAATATTGAATAAGAAGTTGCTAAAATAAAAAATTTCTTTATTAACCTGAGTAAGAAAACTAATTGATTTTAAATCTATTTTATATATTACTTGTTATTTATTTAAACTTTATTTCAAATGCTTATAGAAATTACTACAACATATAAAATAAGTTTGAGATCAATTATTTAATATTTGATTGTTTGGATAAACGGTTTCAGTTCCTACTGTGTGAGAATTTATCTTTACTTAAATAATAATTCATCATTATTTAAGTAAGACTTATAATGGGAAGTGAAGTGTAACTGATTGAAAAGTGTTACAGGTTGTTTATAAAATTATAAATGCGTCTATTGATGAACAAATCATGTAGCGATAAGGTCACGAATACGAGAAATAGTGAAAATTTGTTCGGTAAAACGAAATTTAGGAGCAATTAAATGCAATATATCAAATATCAAAGCAAGGGTATTTATCGTTTTCATTAAAATTATTTCTCTGCAGAAGAAAGAACGAAGATATTTTAACGCACAAACGATTACTCCTCTATTATGCAGCTGTAAGAGGTTTCTATAAAATAAAACACATCTACTTATTTGCAGTTTTATATCTTTCTATTTTCAAAAATCAATAACTCGAATATTTCAAAACACTAAAGCTTTAAGACGCTTTAGAAAGTAGTAAATTTTAATAATGTCATAAAATGTGCAGTAAAAAATAAAATATTTTTCAAAGTTTGTTTTAAACTTGAATGTCGATTGTAAAAATCGCCTTAACACCGCCAGTAAAATGATACGAACACGTGCTGCCACCAAGAAACGTAAAATAAACTGGTATTATTTCATTGCCGAATATCTTACCACTTTAGAAAAGAATCAAACGACGATAAAATTTTTATCCCCATCGATATTAAATATCTAGCAGTTAAGAATCTAAAACAATTATGAGATACGCAAGTGTTTAAATTATGATTATTTAATCATAATTTAATTTTTTTTACTATGAATAAAAACCCTTTCGAATAAAATATTTTACGATATTGATCACGTTGATCTGACTGATGATCAAAAGTTATTAGAAAAAAAATCGTCATTTTTGTAATAATTTTTCATTTTTAACTTTTTTTTAAAATACATTTTTCAAAGTTATATAATTTGTTTCCACTTTATGGTCCATTACTTTTGTTTAATATATTTGTACATGACTTTTAGAATAAGCATTTAAATTACTGGATCGTGCATAATAAATATGCTTCTATCATTAAAAAAATCAGTTATATTCTAAATTAATTTAATTAAGCGTATATTGTATAAGCGTTTACATTTCTATTGTGAGAAAACCAACTATTGGTGCATCAATTAATTAATTTAAAATGCATGTTAATCTACTGCCACAGAAGTTGAGAAATATTTTAAAAACATAAAAAAAAAAAATAGTTTTGTTCCAAAACTTTGAAAAAATTTAAATAAACAATATCATTATTAAAATAAGTTTAAATATTTTGCATAAAGCTACATTTAATATTTGATCGAACATAAAAAGCAAAGAACCTGTTATGAAATTTAGTTTTTCTCCACATAGAAATTTTGTATACACCCAAGGTTATGTGAGTAACTAATGTCAAGTAATATTTACTTCCCGAAAAATTCCTGAATCTTCGAAAAATAATTTATTTTAGATATTTAAGTAATATTTTTGATTCATTGTTTGATTTATTCTGAGAGATTTATTTTTCAGCAAAATAACTTATAAATAATACAAACAGTTATAAAAATATCCAGTCCACTAACTTGTCAATTTTGTGAATGTGTAAAAAAATAAAAAAAAATTTCTGTAATGTCATATGGATTGAAGTAAAAAATAACCTGAGTATTTTTGAAAGTCAACTGTTTTTTATTACAATGTTTATGACCCCTTCCCTTTCCAAATGCACATATGTGAATGATTCAAACAGCAATATAATACATACATAACAATATACATTACATAACAATACAATACATCTTAGATAACAATACAATACATCTTAGATAATAATACAATACATAACAATACAATTAATCTTAGATAACAATACAATACATAGCAATACAATTCATCTTAGATAACAATACATACATAACAATACAATTCATTTCAGATAACAATACATAACAATACAATATATCGTAGATAACAATACATAACAATACAATATATCTTAGATAACAATACATACATGACAATACAACACATCTTAGATAACAATACATGCATAACAATATATTTTACATAACAATACAATACATCTTAGATTACAATACAATACATCTTAGATAACAATGCATGCATAACAATATACCTTACATAACAATACAATACATCTTAGATAACATTACATGCATAACAATATACCTTACATAACAATACAATACATCTTAGATAACAATACAATACATCTTAGATAACAATGCATGCATAACAATACAATTCATCTTAGATAACAATGCATAACAATACAATACATCTTAGATAACAATACATACATGACAATACAATACATCTTAGATAACAATACCTATATATTACATAACAATACACACGTGACAATACATCTTACATAATAATTTGTACATAACAAAATAATACATCTTAGATAACAATACATATTACATAACAACACATACAATTTACATAGCAATACATGCATAACAATACATCTTACATAACAATACATATAATAGTATAAAAAGCAAAAGTACATTATATTGTTACTACTGCATGGTGCCATCTGTAAAACAGCGCCGATACAAGCTGGCATTGATTCAGGAGTTAGATTGCATTTGACAGCCATTTGCTGCCAAATCAAACTTTGGTAGCTTCAGCTTTGGGCGGTCGCTTTCGATGAGACCTGAATTCCTCATTAAATACAAAGAATTGATTTCACACAGGAATCCAATCAACAGTTAAAACGATGGGTTGCTTCCGGAAAATCGCTCCAAAGAATTAATTTGATTTTGTTGTGTTTTAAGCGTCGTAATAAGAAGCAACATGAGGACTATTGCCATCGAGCCTATTGTTTTTGTATCATGGTCAAGTGAGGAGGACGATACCTGATTGGACCCCTGTATCTCCAAACATCTACACAATGCCAACGAGAGGACTTGGGACCTTAATTAGATATAACGTGCATCTGCCCAGTTGAAAGACAACTCTATAGTATAAGGTGACTAGACGTCCCGCTTTTAGGGTGACAGTCCCGTTATTTAACAATTTATCCCGCTTCCCGTTGGGTTTTAAGAAAGTCCCGATTTTTAATTAGAAAGAATGCACGATAATGAATACACGAAAGAATGCACGGAGAACGGGAAGGTAGCTATTTCAAAAGGATATGAGTATTTTATTTATTTATTTATTTTATTTTTTTTTGTAAATTTTATAATGTTAAAGTTTAGTAATAAAAATAATTGTTGAGAACTGATTATCAGGAACTGCTTATCAAAGTTCGCCTCGATCAGTTGCTAGAATATAACCACTATTGTTTGAACTTAATGAACAGTGACATTTTTCGACATTGGCAGCGACGAAAACATTTTGTTGCTATAAAATGAAGACAGAACGCTTTGTACACATCCACAGATTTGATTCTTTTGGTGATATGTTCCTCTAGCGATCTAACATCATTTGGATCATTGTCTTAAGGAATTGCATCTTATACAAAAATTGGAAACGGAGGGGAATTTTAGAGAGGAGAAGGGTCAAGGTGTAAGGAGTTTGTTGGTCGTCGACGCCTTCGTATATTGAGTTTTGTAACTGTCTCTCATGCCATACACATTGCACTGCGTGCTGGTGCTAGTTAAACAAGTGATGTCTACAAATAATCTATTCATTTTATTTAGGTACCAAAGGTACGTATTTATTGGAACTAAATTTTTAATCAGGACCCAAATTTTTAATCTCCCCCTGTCAATGGTGTCTCGCTTTTCGAATGTTAAAATCTGGTTACTTTACTACAGTAGCCTCAGGACTCGAACCCAAGATTCAACGAAAGAAATACCGACTTCAAGACCGCAACCATGACCTCTAGGGTATAGCTGCTGAATGAAGGAATCGATCGCTCAAATTTCTATTCCGGTGTCATATTATTTGCATTAATCCAAGAATTTATTTGAATAATTTAATAAATATTTTAAAATAAATTAGAAGCATTGATGGATAAATCTGTTTCTGAAAAATTTAATGGAACAAGTTTTTAAGTTTTACTTTATTATTGTGTGTGCTTGAAACTTAGCAATCTTTTGTTAAATCTATCAAAGTGAGAATTCGTAAATTGTTTATGAGGTTGTAAATAAAGCTAACTCTCATACAATATTAACAATTTAACATATTCTGACGGTTAGTTATTCACAGTTGTAGATGAATAAAACATTTAATTGATTTAAGGTTACCGAGATATCTTCGGAAAAATGAAATGTGATTGTTTTATACCAGGTTTAAAAAATATGCATGCTTTTAAATAAAAATCAACCAAATTACTTTTTAGTGCCAATATCTCCAAAGAAGGTGATCATTTGAAAAATTACGGCAAGAGATTTTTTGGGGGATGCTAAGCGCGTTGGGATTCCTTAGAAAGAAAAAAAAACTGGCCAATGGACAATGGTAGTTTGAGTTATTCCATTCGCATTTCTTAGTCCTAGGATGGGTATTTTCTTGTACCTTTCTCAAATATATATATCAGTATTTGTAAAGGAAATTCTTAGAAGCAATTCGAAGAAGTGTTTTAAAAACCATTTTATTATATACCTCCAGATAATGTTCTCAGAAATGCAGTCCGGAATCAGCGAATTGAATGTCACCCTCTTATTTTTCGGAACTCCACCGATGCTGCATCAGTCCCCACGGAAATATTAATAAAAAAAATGCACACACTCTTGTTTGGCCATTTTTTATGCATGCCGATTAAATAAGAAAAAGGACAACATTCTGGAAACGAGATTCACTTTCACTTTATCGGCAAGGGGAAGAAAATAGATTTAAATGCAAAAGGGAAAAAAATGATTCCACCATAGGTGAAAATAGAAAACTCTATTTTCAGCTTGGATACATTTGCTTGTCATTCTCAAGGTCAGATTAGTTCTGATGGAAAATAGAAAAAAGAAGTGAATTTTTATTAGAGAAACAAAAAATAAAGATGACCTTTCGGTTAAATAGAGTCATTTTCATAAAGCCTTATATGATACAAAAATACAACAAAGCTTACTCAAAAGTATGAAGGAAATTCTTATCATAATACTCAGAATGGTATATTAACCCTTTCGGAACGACCGTATCGTATACGCATCACTCGCGATCGTCGTTCACTCACGAACGTTCCAAATACGCTTCACTAGAGAATAAGTTTAAGGGCCGAACGATGCATATTCGCATTCTAGGGTCGAACGATTTCTAAATATCTCCAGATGATACCCTGTGTCCATTACTTTTGAACTGAATAGTAGTTTTCACACCTTGACCTTCAGTTTGATCACAGTCTTAATTTAGTATTTTGCTCACCAGCTGTTGTGGGGGAGGAAAGAAAGCGTAATGTAATCAAACTGAACACAGCTCTTAGAATTTCTATGTGATGCACATTCGTGTTTCTGATTTTTCACCGAATGTTTTTTATTGTTTTCTGCTATGTATTTTTTATTTCTTTCTTTTTACAGCTGTACCATCAACACTGTTTAACTTTGCGTTGGTTTTCGATGTATTTTGTTTACTTTTCTTCTTATTTCGGAAGGCTTTGACTCCTGATTAAAATTGCGGAAAGTGTGTTGTTTATAAGAAGAATATAATCACATAGTCGACGAGCCAATTAACGATGAGCGTGTGATTAATTTTTTAAAAAGTTTGAAAAGAAAATTTCTAGTGATTACGATGCGGACATTTTGTCAGAGACGGATAAAACAGGACATCGCGTTTCTCCGCGCTTCGAGAATTACCACAATCGGTCTTCAATTTAAGTTTTATTACATCTTGCAAATAGTCTTTATTGCATATTTTTCTTATTAGTTTTAAAGTTTATTAATGTTTTTGTCAGTAAAATGTCGGAATAATTTCAATAGCGCTTCTGAAAACTATTTCCCTAAAAAAGCATTTTTTTTAAATACAATTTTCTGCAAATTAAAGGAAAAATATTATTAAACATGCCATTTTTAAAATATATAACACAGCTTCGTTAAATATCTAAAATTTTAACAAAAACTATAACATTAGGGTGAAAACCTATTTTTTGTGTGATTTATTCTCCCCCCCCCCCAAAGTTAGGCTTAGGGATGCAAAAACCCCTTCCCTTGCGACAGTTTTCTTCTATTCTCTTCCGTCCCCAGAGAACGTCTTACGCCAAGGCGTGCCATTCCGAAAGGTTTAAATGCAATCAGACAAAACGTTTTTATTCTCACCTTTTATGCAAGTTCTTATTTAATTTCAATGATCATTTGTATGTATACCATTGCAGTTCAAAATTTATTCTCTAATTTTAAGCCATTGCTTATACTCCGATCTAGCTAAAAATTTGCATACACGTAAAAATTGGATGATATTGCAGTATTATGGTATTTATACTCTAATAGTGACCTGGAAAAACCTGGGGACAGTACTTTTCCCTTTACACTCCTATTTTAAACCATTCCCTATCATCAGATCTAGGTGAAATTTTGCATACACGTGTAACTTAGATGATAATATAACACATCGATCAATAACTCCCGAGACTAACCCGTAGATGGTGCTCGTAGTAAACCAGTAACCAGGTCTTTCTAGAGTACTAACCTTTGCTTGAAACGTGTCAAAATTTTAAGTCGATCGGACCAGGAAAAAGGTTTTTTGAAGTGAAGTGGAAAAGGTTTTTTCCAAGTGGGTGCCGCGATTGCTTTCGATGGAACAAAAACAGCAACGAGTCGATGATTCAGAAAGTTGTTTATCGCTATTTACTCGCAACAAAAAAGATTTCTTGCGGGAAAAAAAAAAAAAAAAAA
>BMAW01070547.1:0-16593 GCA_019974015.1 Nephila pilipes | reverse complement strand
TATATATATATATATATATATATATATATATATATATATATATAAATGAGAAATAAATCATTTGATATTTAGATATATAAGTTTGGAAAAGTATCAGGTATTTAGTTTTTGTAAACTTCAATGAACTAGTAAACAAAACAATTGCAAATAGTTAAAAGTTATTTGCATATTTTGATTGCAATGCACGTGATTGATTGTTTTCAAAACAGAGTTTTTCTTTTAAATTATACCGACTATTTCTCATTTATCTCTTATAGTTTTTTTATATTGGGGCGGGGGACTAACTGCAGTTTGTGGATAAATGTTTAACTAAACATCCTGAAGAGCACAACATCAAGGCGTGTAATTAAATGCTTAATATTTGTGCACATAGATGGTAAATTTTTGAAAACAATATCTTACTTTTCGTATTAATATAGAGGAATTAATATCTTTGATAAACTATATTAAAGAATTAATACTATACATAATTTTATTTTTAAGTCCAAAATACCTGTAACTTGAAAAAAAACCCGGAATAAAAATAAATTTATTTTAGTATCCTTTCCTTTATTTTTGAGTTTAATTAAGGCTTTAATGATATTGCAATTTTTTAGGCTCCACCAATCTTTAAAGTTAATGAAGAAAATAACGTAATCTTCAGATACATGTAATTTTATTAAAATTACTAGCACAGTTATTATTATTTTTTAAAGGAATTTCATTACAATTTATCTATAGAAGAAAATCATTTGACTCTCAACTATTTAAAGAATACTAATAAAAATAAAAGAAATAGAAATATATTGAAATACAGCAAACAAAAATAATGTATAAAAAATACAAATTAATCAACTAAATTAAAAGGAACAAAAAATTATAAAAATAATTTTTTATGAAATAATGAAATTTGAACAAATCGATGAAGTTGAAAAAATAATATATTTTAAAATTATTCAAAATCATTTGTACTTTAAAATATATTTAGATCATTCCTAATACTGAATATTCTAGTACAAAAATTAGTGCTCGATAAGACAAAAAAATTGATGGAAAATTTGCCAATAAGAAAAAAAGTAAATTTGATTTAAAGTATTATTAGAAGCTATTTCTTAAGACCTTTTCAAAAAAATATCACCTATCATAACTAGCATTTCATTCCTGAAAATCTTTTTATGAAATTGTCTCGTACTAAATGTCGATTTTTTTTGTCAACAAAAGTATCAGAATTAGAAATAAGATAAGTAAAAATGTGTCCTCCCTTGTGAAAGTTTTCCTATTTAAAATATTTTACCAATTTATAATGAGTAGTAAATGTGTAACTATATTTACTGCTTACAAAAATTGCAATGAGACTTTTTTAAAATTTTAATAAAAGGCATTTTTGATTACAATGAGTGAAGGCTTAATTAAGAGCACAGGGATTTTACACATATTTAGAAATATCAAATGTAAATAATTGCTTCTCAGTTAACCATTTGTGGAACATTTGTTAAAATGCCATTGACTTTTTGTTTTACAGGTAATATATTTTTTTAAAAAAATATTTCAAAATTATTTTCTTGAATTTGTTTTTTTTTATTAATGTAAATTCTGTATATTCTCTTTTTATATATAAATAAATTTGCGAAGAGATAAACTTACTCTGCTAGTTTTAAGGAAAGGAAAATTCTTAGCTAACTATATGCATACATAAGAACAAACTTTTTTACAATGCATATTCAGCAAACTTTTTATGCTGATATAAGTTTTCAAAGCTTCCAATTTACTAAACTTCTTATAGACGTATTATTTTACAATTCCCTTTTCAGTTTTTTCTTTGTTGTTATCGAAACATCTTCCATTTCATGAATATACAGGCATTCCAACTGAGAAAAAAAAATTATTGTAATCTCCTCAGTTCCAAAACTTTATTTCCGTTTATAAAATTTTAAAAGAAAGGTAATTGCTGCAGAACATTTGCAATGTCAAGAACTAATGCCCCAGAGTATTTCTGCAAATTGTTTTCGAAAACAGCTATTAAACTGTTTTCAAAAACATATTTAAACTTATTCATATACATTTAAATGTATTTATTTAATATTTGATAACAGGAACTGGTTCCCGAGTATATTTTTTGTAGATTTCTAAATCGTAAAAGTATAGTGTTTTTTAAATATTTCAAGTAATAATTTTCATAAAATAAATTACTACTAATAATGAGTAATAACCAAGTTGTAATTAAAATGAAGTCGAGAAAAAGTTTTTTTTTAGCCTGAGACGCTGAAACATTGTGGTACTAAATATTGTTTTTTCTTATTAATAAAGAAATAATTAAAAAAGTATTTAAAATGTATTATTTTTATGAATGATCAAACAATTTTTCTTCAAACTGATTTCTACTTACATTTGATTGAAATAAAATTTTTAAAATTTTAATTATTACTAGATAGTTAAGTGTTCATTTAAATATCAATAAAAACATTATTAATGAGAAAAATTCATGTTCATTTAAAATTCACTGATGTTTTATAGAAAGAGAAATCAGAGGATTAATTAGTCTGAAGGAAAATAATTTCATTTTGAGTATTATGATTACTATTAAAAAAAATTAGTCTTCAATTTGATACTTTTATGTGTATTTTCATTACTGGGTATAAGGAATTTCAAGCGCTTCATATGTATATAATAACACTCATTTGTTTTATTAATACACTTTTTAAAAAAAATGTATCCTATTATACTATCAATAGAATGTCTAATATTAGTAATATTGATACAGATGTATTATAAAAAACAGACTGAATCATTTCATATAAATAACTAATATGCCATGCTACATTCTCTATAATTTTATGACTTTAAACAAATCATTTCTAATTATTAAACATAAATTTTCATTGAATAGTTTACTTTGATTTAATCAAAATGTTGGAATTCAAATTTTTAAGACCAAGGAATTCAATCTGTATAAAAATCGATATTTTAATTTATTAAAATTAAAAAGAAAGAGATTATTAAAAAAGATAGTATTACATATATTATTACAGATATTAAAAAAGAGATTATTAAAATATTTCAAAGATATATTTAATCCTCCTTAATTTAGCAATAGACATCGCATGTAGATCATTAATAAAGATAATGCAAGATATTCTTTTCACATCAAAACAATTATTTCAATGAACAAGAATTCTACCTAATGTTATATTTGACTCGAATAATTTATAAATGCAATAAGAAAAATATTAAATCACAACAAGCCATCATATTAGGACGCTGTTTTAGAGAAATGAAAGTAGTGTTTTCAGTTAGTTAACTTAAGCCTTATAACGATTTTGCATCAATTAAAAATAATCAGCCTTTCCCTCAACACATTTATTTGAGTTATTAGTTTAGTTTTTTTTATTAACGAAGCACTAGAAGCAACATGAGGGCTATTGGCGATGGACCTCGTAATTTTGAATCATGGTCAAGTGATGAGCACGCATGTACTTGAAGATTATTATCTCCAATATCTTATGCTATTTATATTATTTTAAGTATGATATATTAATCAATGAAAGAGTATAAATAATTTAATTATTTCTTTAAGAAGTATATATATATATATATATATATATATATATATATATATATATAAGTAGACAAATGATAAAATTTTCATAAGACTATCTTTTTAAATTACTTCCTTATTTTAGTTTAATCCTAAGAGATTTAACGCCCAACCAATTTTCTCGCGAAACCTTACTATAACTTTACCTTTATTCTAGAATATTATACTCATAATTCATACTTGTCGCTATATGATCTTCAACTCGCTGCCACTTTCTCTCTTTGGTCTTTTGTGCAAGTCTCTGCTTACTGGCGCGTTTGTATTATTTTGCTACTCTTCTGATGAATGTGTGTATGGATACATCAGTTTAAATAAATATTGATTGAACGACAAAAGAACTATAATAACTGAACTGAATAACAGATAAAAAATTCATTGAATAATTTACTTCAGATGGTTTTGTAATGTATTTCATTTTATATTTTCTTTACTTTTTCTTTGAATTTTTCAAACACACACACACACACACACACACACACACATAATTGTACAAACACTGAACTCAACTATTCTGAAAAAAATTTCATACTAATGTAATTATTTACTTTTTTATCTATTTTTTTCTACATTTTTCTTTTTTTATTCGTAACATAGCATTTTTTCTAACCTGAGATGTAAGATCAAGTATGAATCCAAGATTATTTTAAAAATATCTCGCAATGGCTATATGGGATTTTAAGGTACAATCTACATAAAATCGAAATAAGTTTTAGTTCAATTTAATAAAATAATCGTAGAAAGGAAACCTGGGCCACTTTATAATCTCAAGATTGAATCGAATGAAGATTAGATTTCCTTATCAGTACATTCGTTTCTCAGTCATACGTAAAAATATGCTGTCAAGCTTCTAAAAATAGAAAATCCCGTAGACAGGAAAGGTATCGGACTTTGAAACTCGCATTTAATGCTTGCGAAAGGACCAAAGTGCTTGAGAATGCAAATGAGTGGTGTCTTTTGACTATGGACTTGGAGGAGAAATTTATGACTTAAACGGATTCTGCTTAATGCACGAGCCGTTTCGAGTGAAACTGCGTTATTTTGGATATTTGAGTTTAAAGGACGACGCCGTTGTTGAATTAAACTTACATTTGAATTAAAATATATGAGATTCTTGATTTTTGAGAAGGTAATGTCTGTATACTTATTCTAGGTGCTTTAGTTTCTACAAAGGACGAAAAAAAAAAACTTCTAATGTGATTTTTATGTAAAATACTAACACCGAATTTTAGTTTTAAGTAAGTTAACCTATCATTCATTCTATTATATTTGTTTACTTTTTTTATATTTTCACCTCTTTTCGTAATTTATTCCTAGAGAATGGATGAATAACTTAATTAATTTAATTAAATACAAAAATTTGCAAATTTGTATAATTTGAAATTAAAATTATTCTACATATAGATTAAAAAAATTAATTAATAAAAATTTAAGCATTTTTATTTAAATTAAATAATGATACATCTTCCCTTAAATTTTCGACTGAAATCTAATATTTGCCACAATTTGATATTCTTCTTGATGTTGCTGTAGTTTATAAAAAAATAATTTCATTAATTTCTTAATATAAGGAAAACTTTAGTTGGACTTATTTAATAACTTTCTAAAATGGCATTTAAATAATTTTAGAAACTCATAACTAAATATCAAGATATATGAAACACTTACTTCACTGTTTTAAGTATAAGGCTATTCGATTTTTTGAAATATTTATGTAAGAATTATTGTTCAATACCAAACATGATAGAAACTTAATACTGCTATTCTCAAATGTTTATATTGTAAGCTTATATCTATGGTATAATTATGTTTGATATTTATTGATGAAATGTTTTATTACAATAAACTAAGAAAATCTGTCACGAAATATTTCAAAGAATTCATATATTTATAATGATTTGGTTTAATAAAATACTACTAGAAATGAATTCAATACTTTACTCTAAGCATTTAAGATTTATGAAAACGAATAAAATCCTCATTAAAAACTATTAGATTTACTTTAACTTTAATTTTTTTTTTTTATCTGTCCCTTATGTCAATAATTTTAAATTGATTTACTTGAATTTGAACTTCAAATGTAACCTATACCACTAAAGAAACAACAATCAGAATTTATAATGAAATAATAAAAAAAAGAAATTAGGGAAAATTGTTGTAGATATTTTTTCAAAAAAAGTAATACTTTGAGAATCATTCGTGAAAACTTATAAATGAGAACCAAAATTGCAGCAGTTGAATTCTAGGTACAAACGCCTATATACCAGATGTGGTTATTAATTAACGAGACTGACGCTATAAAACATTTTTCTTTGATGTCAGATATATTTACCTATTTTCACCGTCAATATACATCTCTCCTTAACTCTACAATGTTCCAAGCGCATCTTTCATTGTTCGAAAGAGTACCGCAAGTCTTCTTATATCATCTCCTTCAGGACGCGTGCCACTTTCTTTTTGACAGCTTCAATGGACTCAAATCATGTTCCTTTTAATGTAAATTACACCTTAGGAAACAGATAGAAATCACATGACGCAAGATCCGGTGAATAATGTGGATGGTCTAACATTGGGATGCTGTATTTGTACTGGAAATCTGCTGACCGACAATACTAAATGACTTGACCTTCCCAAATTGTAGTAATTTTTTTTATTCTTTTACATTCAGCAAGAAAGTGAAAGTATTAATATTGATTAATAATTTGACCCTGTCAGGAACACAGGGATGGTACACAATCCCATGAATATCGGGAAAAAAAAAACTCCTATCATTTTTGCTTTGAATTTTGATTTGCTCATTCGATCTTTTTTGGCTCTCGGTGCAGATGAACTCATCCAGTGCACAAATTGGCGCTTCGTTCGAGAATCATAAATAAAAAACAACGATTCCTCATACCTTATTATCTTCTCCAATAAGTTCGGGTAATTTTTAATGGCATTCAAAGAGTCAGTACAAATAATTTTGCTAGCTTCTTCTTGTACAAATGTAAGAATTTTAGGCACCATTTAGGCAAATACTTTTTTGCAAGATTAAATTGTTAATGAATATTTTTCAACGTCTTCTTGGTCATCTGGAAAACGCTTAAACCACTCAAAAACATGTTCACGTGATAAACATTCATTGTCATGCACTTCTTTTAATAAATTATGAGTTTCAGTAGTAGCGTTTTCAAGTTTCATTTGAAATTTCACAACAATTTGTCACTTTTTTTTACACTTATCATTTTTAAGGTGAAACAAAAAAAAAAAAAATAACTCTAATGCGAACAAAGGCTACGGATTTACGGATTTGCTTACAACAGTGAGTGGCATTGCTCTCAAAAGAGAAGGCTTCATGCTAAACCCCTGTCGGTTGTTAGGCTTCGGCGTATGCCTACTTCTGTAGGAGCATCAGCTTCTTTATTTAATAGTCACATCTCGTATTATTGTGTACTTTCACCAGGACAAATATTTTCTTTCAAAGAAAGCTATCAAATTTTGCAAAAAAAAAATTACTCTAATCATAAACGTTATTATTTAAAAACCATTCATTTGACAGTTTTAAAATAAATTAAATTTTCAGTATACAATCTTAAATGTCTCTAGATTCAGAATATATCTGTAAAATCAAAAATAATTCGTAAGTATATAAAAAGAATATTTTTATATTCAATAAAAATAAGAATATATTTTTCGTAAAAATTAGTCATAGAAATTTAAATTATCTGTGAAAAAAATAAGCTTTTAAACGAAGCAATTTATTTCTTATAAATAGGAATCATTGATCGTTGTCTTTTAGCAAGATGAAAGAATATTTTAAGCACTGCAATAAATCACTTGAATAAATACACGGAAGTTATTCTAAAGTACATCATAAGAAACAAAAATTAGTTATTTAAAAAATGTCTCACTTTGGGAATATTAAGAATGTATAACCGACAGCGTTCTCTCATGATAAATGAAATTTCTTCCACGCAAGTATCTGGGAGTTTTCTCTCGATAAACTATACATTTTTTTCGTTTATAGTAATATATCATGTTGTTCGTGGAATGAAAACACAAAAATAAATATGTATTTTACATATAGACTGAATAAAATATACACCAATAAATTACCATGACCTTTTATGGAATTATTTCAACAGCTTGGCTATTGTGACAAACTTTTACTCTTTTGGTACAATACATTGACATTTATGTCACGAAGTGGAAGGTTGGGCTGAATATGATTGTTATTAATGTACTTGTCTGTTTTATTATCATAGAATTAAAATCCCATATGAATGTATACATTTTTTGGAGAACTATTTTGAGAAATAATGATCTGTTTCTTTAATCCCCACCTGAATTAGGGAACTGAGATAACTATTACTTTAAACGTGGTCCTTAGGTATAGCAAACTGAATGTGTGCTTCTTGCTAAAGTTGGTTACAGCACCACCAGGTGGAAGACAGTGGAGTTCCCGATCCTATTTTTAAAAACCGTAAGGGATACGAAGAAAAAAAGGTTACACAGTTCTAGAGCATTCTCGATTTAGTGCAAAAAGACAACTTGCACACAATAGTGCTGTGAAAAGATCGTATAAAATGTTAGGTAGTTTGTTCTTAATTCCCAGCACTGTTATGCTATGAAAAACAGTGGAAAGTAAAATGAACAAGATCTTTATATGTAAAAATAGAGCTTTATTTTCGATTATCAACATGTTCTGTGTTCACTACAATACATATCTCCATTAGTTTTTGATTTCATGCTGCACAATTTGAAGCAGATTAGGTGGAACACTGGATCTTCCTATTTTATTGCTTTTTCTGCCGAACAGATATGTCAATCCTTACGTGTTTGTACGTATTATTACATAAATACGAATATCATGCGATTAGCATATCAAATGTAGGTTGAATTCGTGCTCCTTGAGAGATAAATTAGATTGATTAGCACACAATATACAAGTTAGTTTTTAAACTGACTATAAAGTTTGCTGTCGCGATATTTGAACCATGAGTCTTTCGTAGGTGAAATACGCGACTCACTTCACAATGATGCCCGTTAATTACAGGTCACAACGATTGCATTTACTCTTACTGCCTCCAGTTTCTTAACGTCATACGTTTGGGAAATGCGGAGAAACAAACGCGTAATTTACACTATTTCTTCGTACTTTTGAGCGCTTCGTGTCTTTTCTTACTAAACCGCGCTCTTTTTTGAAACTTCTCTTTTGTTTTCCACTTATCTCCAGGCAGAGCTGTTATTTAACTCACCATCTAGTACATAATTACTTTACTGAACTTAAGACTTCACATTCAATGCAATGCTTTTGCAGTTCTAAATTCAGGTGGTTGCGTAAGGTGCTTCAATGAGCACACACACTCACTATATATATATATATATGTGTGTGTGTAGGGACATTTGATGACATAGCCGCACACGTTTTGGAACAATCACTAGATGTGTGAGGAGTACTGTGTAGTAGAAGGACTGAGAAAAGTCATGGCTTGGAAGCCATAAGTAATGGACAGTGAGAGACCTGGCTTGGTGGCTATACAAGAAAAACGTACGATTACTTAATTGCAAGAACCCTGAAGTGTTAGAGAATTGGTTTCGCACCAGTTATGTCTTTCAAAACATCTGAAAACTGTCTAGATGAAAATGATTTTAAGCATTGTTTCACATTGCATACATACTTAAAATATAAACTTGACATTTTTCAAAAATATGTGTAAAGCAATATTAAGAGTTTTAACTTAAATAAATGTATTAAAGAAATATAATCAAAAATGCAATACCAACCAAGTACTTATTTTTTTCTTTTGCTGCATTTCATGGTTTATTCAGTTGTGTTAAACTGTTACGTTGAAGATCCCATAGAAATACTAACAATGATAATGTATTAATAGCAATATTTCACTTATACGTTCTTGATTATTATTTATTTATTTGCAATTAACTTGAAGAGTGTTTATGTAGAGTCACTTTCATTTAAAGTCAAATTTGTTTCTGAAGACTCCCCCCATCTACCTGCTATTTTGATTTCGTAAATTTTATTCTTAACACTTTAACATATTTTGTATTCAATTTCTTAACATGTTTGTAGCATTCTACATTTAAAATTGAGTACTACTATTTAAAAAAAGTTTATTCTTCTTCATTTGAATAAAACTGTATTAAGGAAACAAACTATCCTGGACATTAATTATTGATATTCTAATGAGACTTTATAGCAAAATAACGCCACCATAGACATAAATCTTTTTATTTGTTAAACGATTTTCGAAATTCTTGTTGTGTCTGAAAGCTACACGTATCCGCTTGATACATGCATTTTCTATGTAATATGTTACTTAATTTTGATGTATTCTCCATCCCTTTCCAAGTACGTCCGCCAACACGAGACTAATCAAGATCTCTCATTGGAAAGTAATTTTGGTGGTTGCTATCAACATAGTGGTTGATATCATGCTTTAATGGTATCTTTCACCTCATTGTTGTAACGAAAATAATATATCTTAAGGTGCTCTTTCTTCTTTCAGTTTAGATGAAACTTGCAAGGTGCAAGTTCGAATGCACAGACATTTCGATGCTTCAATCTTATCTCCATATGGATCACCATATTATTCTGTCTTTAGCTCACCAGTGGCACCTGGAAAGAAAGAATAAAAATAAATCACACAATGGACACATAACAGACACAACAGAATTTTTTGATTGATTGATTGTTCAACAAATTTGAGCCTCGTTTAAACGACGAGGACGGCACCTTAGCGGACACTTCCCTTTTCAAACTTCCAGACCATGTCCACGGCACCTGGACAGATTTAGCGTGCATCAGCCTCGGTACACTGCAGGCCTTTAGTGGTATGAGAACTCGACCCCGCAACTCATTGGAAACAACACTAGCCTCGAGTTCGCGACCATGACCAATAGGCTTCCGCGGTCAAGGAATTTTGAGAATCGAGTGGCAAATAAAAGTTATGAGAATGGTAGCATAACTTTGTAATCAAGCTTCGCAATTCGAGTATAAAATTCCACAGTTATAAGGCTTCGTGTGTCTTATTTAAATACGTTAAAATATGGAATTGGGCTGAAGGAGTGGGCAAAAATTTAATTTTGAAATATGCTAATTCGTCACAAAGATAGATGCATAATGTTATTTCCTTATCATAACCATAATAGTAATATATATCAACGATGTAAGAAATTGAGGTAAATTACTTTAAAAAGCAATAATTTACAGATGTTATTCAGTTAATCACTTTTTTAATCTTAAGTGTCATTTTCTGATTTTGATGAAAGAAAGTTTTACTAGTGTAATTCTTAACATTTTAAAAGATTAATAAAATATAAAAAGTGGATTCTAAATATTATAATAATATTTTGAAATAGCAAAACATATTATGGTCACAATAAAATGAATGTTAAAACAAGATATACATATTTAATTAAATTTGGCCAATTTTTTTTTTTTTTTTAAAATATTATATTAAGTAATTTTAAATAAGAGCTCGAAACTAAAAAAAAAAAAAAAAAAATACGATCATACAATTTTTGCTTAAAATAAGCATTTTTCAAATAAAATTATTACTTGATATTCTATTGGGTTGGAGGGAAAGTTCTGTCGTATTTTAAAGAAAATATTTGAATTCATTTATAAAAATATGTGTTTAATATTAATCAATTATATATGCTCCGTTATTTGTTACAACCTGTTGCCATCTTTCTGGTAACCTGTGAATTCCTGTTTGGTAGAAGGTCTCGTCCTTGGAGTTAAAATAGTCAGTAACTGCCTTAGAAACACTTTCAAAAGACTTGAGTTTTTTTCCCGTTAGATATTTTGGCAGAGATCTGAACAGGTAATAATCAGATGGTGTAATGTCAGGTGAATACGGTGGGTGACTAAGGACTTCCAATTCTAACGCATTCAGTTTTTGTTGTGTCACCATTGCAGTATGCGGTCGAGCATTATCGTGGTGGAACACTATTCCTTTTCTGGACACTAATGCTGGTATTTTTTCTTTGATAGCTGCATTCAATTTATCCAGCTGATTGCAGTACAGATCTACGTTAATGGTTTTTCCCTGTTTCAGCAACTCGTAGTACACTGGACCTTTCCTGTCCCACCACAAACAAAGCAGTACTTTTCGTTGATGGATACTTGGTTTTGGAACTGTTGCTGATGATGTTCCTGGTTTGCAGTAAGATTTTTTTCTCTTAATATTCTCGTAAAGAATCCACTTTTCATCTCCAGTAACCAGCTTGTACAAAAACGGCTCCACATTGTGTCTAATCAGATGTGATGAATACATTCTTACACGATCAGACAAATTCTTTTCCGTTAATTCATGTGGAACCCAAACACTCTGCTTTAACACAAACTCAAGAGATTTAATGTGATCTCCAACAGTTGTATGATGAATGCCAAACTCTTCTGCAATTTCTCGACTTATTAAATGTGGATTATTTTCCAACATGGATCGCAAAACATCATTATCGATCTTGGATGGTAGTCCAGATCGATCACTTTCTTGGATGCTCAGATCCCCGGAACGAAATTTGCTAAACAATCTTTGACAAGTACGAACATTTACAATATCTTTTCTAAATACCGCACATAAATTTCTACATGCAACCGATGCGTTGCTTCCTTTTTGGAATTCGTACAAAATGCAGTGTCGTAAATGCCCTTTATCTACTGACATGTTTTTCACTTTAAATATCACAAGTAAATGATGAAAGGTAAAAAAGGACTCATTTTATATTATACAGCAGCTAAAAGAACAAAAAAAAAAAAAAATCCGAATGACTCACTAACTAGATGTTTTTTTTTATTTACAAGAAAAATCACCTGCCTATTTAAAATACGACAGAACTTTCCCTCCAACCCAATATTTAACAGAAGCCGAAGTTTGTTTTGTAATTTTCAGGTATTGTATAGATACAATAATTCACAATTAGAATGCAGGGAGTTAAGCAGATTTCAATTTGTTTTAGTATTATTAAAGGAAAAACATTTATAAACTATCAGTATAGATTGAATTTACCAGGAGTGGGCAAATAGTAAAGTTTTTCTTTTAAGGCCCACCGAGCTAATCAGAATTACTAGCCTTGAATTGTGAATTTCTTCCAGTGAGTAAAATCATTCAAAACAAAACCAGTTTTATTTGTAAGACAAGCAAGAAAATGTACTTTTTTTAAAATAATTTCCCTTTTTTCAGGAAAACAGAAAGTACCTGAAAGTGTGTATATTAAGATTAGGGATCATCTGCTGAGTCTGGAGGATGAAGTTACTAAAATTTCAGGAATTTTTGAAAATTGAGCCTAAATTCAGTTTGCTCCATTATCTCATCACTGATGATATTAACGCAACATCGGTGGAGCTACAACTTGAACTTACTGACATGCAGTTAGATCACACTGCGAAATAAATGTTTGGTGCTTTGACAATAGTCGATTTTCACAAATCTTTTTTGCTTAAAAATACCATAGATGAAATTTGTAGGGAAAACGTTCTTTATATTTTGGTTCTACATATATTTGGGAGGAAAGTTTTCTTGCTTGAAAATCAGCAAGATTAAATATAGATGATTTTTGACACAAATTAACTTAGAGACTGTGATGAAAAATTCCACTAACAATATCTCCCTCCGGATTTCAAAAAAATTGTAGAAAAGTGTAATAAGGTATATTCTTCTCATTAAACATTTTAAAATTAAATTTGCTTGTAGCAATATATGATGAAACTGGCATAATTTAATTTAACTTATATGTATTCATTTTTATGGTACAATTTATTCCTTTTCTGAAATGTAAAATTAACTAATGAATGAAATCGTTTTAAAAAGTTCAGCCCACAGCTAACCATCACTTCCACAAAGTGGCCCTGAGCAAAAATAATTGTGAATCATTGTTATATACTAAATTAATTCTATACAAATATCGCGAGCCTTCTGAGAAAATTTTTTAAATTCATGCAGCAATTTAGATATGTGTATAAGCATTAATTGGTCATCAAAATAATTACATGAAGTTTTTTTTTTCATTCGTGAGTTTTAAAAATTACTAATAACCTTCTTATTACTTCAAAATATACAAATGCATGATCAATAAGACATTTTGAGATTTATATGAATTTAAGATGCGTTCCAAATGTCGGAACAAATAAAAATCTTTAAATTAAGTAAAAAACACTTCCCCAATAACCAATTCAGATATCACTGATTCTTGTGAATAAAAAGAAAATTAAAATTTATTAGTGGTCTTGCAGGCACAACAATTTTATGTTCTTATTATGGACTTAAATTATAAAAAAATACTATCAGTTTAATCCATAATGAATATTGAGATCCGATTATTCTTAAATGTTAAAGGTCATTAACACCAATGAAACTCATTTAAGTATTTAAATGCTTCCAGGCGGAATGCAACCCAACTTCATTTCCTAATGTTTGCGAAAAGGAAGCTCTGTCTATTATGGATACTCAAACAAATCCAGAATTCCGCCGTAATAGTCAACAATGCATAATTTCAACAATTCACAGTATTTCTCTTTGGAGCGAAACCATTTTGTGCTATCACATACCCTACTGCCCAGAAAGTGAGAAAGGGAGCGAACAGGGAAAGAGCATTGGTTTCCCAAGATCATCAATTCCTCATTAATGTGGACTAAAAGGCGGCGTACCGGAAAAGAGAGTGTATGTCGACTCCTGGTTTTCCGGTTATCTCACTATTGTCCTCCGCTTCAGGTGTTCACTGCATAAATGACGGAATCTTTCCCAGGTCTGTGCCGGAAAGAATTTATGGTGTTGAATATACAGAAATATCATTTGCATTACAAACAGATACTTAGGTATTCCGAAGGTATTACGGATTTTCTACAAGCGAGATCTCCTGATAATAAAGCTGTTTAATGGAAAGGAAACTATTTAAGCGTTGTTTTGTTGAAGATTTTGAACTACTGTTATCAGTCTCTTAAGAAATTTTAGCAGTTACACGATATAGCTCTACGAATCATCCTATACATGACTAAACATCCCGTTAAAAATTTAACAATCTATAATGTAAAAATTTGATCTTTTTAACATCGCCGCCACTGTTATCACCTTATTAACTCTGTACTCAGAAGCAATACAAAGTCAAGAGACGAGAACGACACCTGAGCTGGTACCTCCCTCTCCAGACTTCCACACTACCTTTACGGGAGGACTTTGAACCATGCCATATTTAATGTCCATCAGTATCGCGACACGGTGGGTCTTTAGAGGCATCAGGACTCGAACCCATGACTTGACTAAGATAACGCGACCATTACTATGACCCTTAGACTACTGCAGCCACTAGCAACGTTTTGTATTTTCAAGAAACAAATTCATGAGTAAAACACCTGCCAACAATACAATAAACCAACTGTAAGTGCACCCAGTTGGAATATTGAGTGATAGACAGAAAATAGTTCCACACTAATATAACGAAAGCTTTACTTGGCATTACTAACTTTAGTTAAATTATTGGTCAATACTAGAACACTCTTAAAGGAAGCTCCTGCTACTCCATATCGTACTAGTTAAGTACTATAAATCACGATGCAGTTTAAGCAGATACTGTTTAAAATCAACTAAAATAAGTATTATTAGAGTAAATTTTAATTAAATTATTGGTTCAGTATTAGTAAACTTATACAGGAAGCTCGTGCTACTCAGTATAGTATTAGTTAATCACTATAAATCACAATGCAGTTTAAGTCGATACTATTTAAAATCAACCAAAGTAAGTATCATTAGTTAAGCTTAAGGTAAGTAATTGTTTCAGCATTATTTCACTTTTGAAGGTAGCTTGTGTTAATCATTATCGTATTAGTTAATCATTATAAATCCCCGAAACAACTTAAATTGGCACTGTTTAAACATCACCAAAATAAATATTTTCATCGAAGAGAATTATTTCACATTTTTTAGACTTTTTCTTTTAAAAAAATATTTTCATGCTTGAAATTTCATTAACGCATTATTAATACATAATTTTTAATAATCGTTTTCAAAGAATTGACATTTCTGTTTAGTTTTGGCAATATGTGTAATATATTGTACTGCTATATATACTGGCATACTTATGTGAAAATCTGAGGTTTTGTAAAAAGTTTGTAAGAAAGGAAAAAAAAAAGGCTTTTTCAAATGCTTTTATAAAAAAATTAACAATCATCATTTTTAATACAATTACTGTTAAATGTAATTTCTTTTTATATAAAAAGATGGTTAAAAACCCTAAAAAACTAAAATTAAATTTCAGTAAGAAGATTCAAACATTTATAAAACTGATGTTTATTTCTGTTTAGATCATTTTACATTAAGAATTGGAACACAAATGGAAGTATTTCGAATTCAAGCGAAGCAAAATCAAATATCATAAGCAGCGTCGCGAACTACAAAAACATTTCAAGTAGAATCTACCTCGTTTTTCTCAGAAGCCATACTATATTTTATATAATGGAGAATGTTCTAGGAGCTTAAATTGTAGTTATCCTCCTTCTCACGTTCTGGTTATAGTTTTATTAATTTATATACTTCAATGGTTGAAAGTAATGATAATATGTCATTCAATTTTATCAATTTATAGCACTTTGGCTTGTTTAAATATTTATACAGAAAATAGCTGAATATGATATTTTTTTTATTAAGGGTAATACTATTATAAAACTTACACTGATATGTGTAGTAAAATTTCAAGAGCTGAATTAAAAATTCATGTTATGTTTGGTAGTTAGGGTTTTTATGACTCAACCAGCCACAATTTGCCACAACTTCTCTAAATGTCACGCTTTTCCTCTTTCGAGTTTAATTTCAGTAATAACGTTCTGAAAATTTTTCTTTGCAGACACGAAAACGTGTTATGCTGTGTTCACAAGATTTTACCATTTAAAACGTTTTTTTTATAGATTCTCTTCCAACCTTGTTGTTACAAATTATTCCAATACTTTTGCTGCACAAAATTGAGGGCAACATTTTTATCTGAATTACAATGAATTTTTCTTTTGAATCTCTAGTGGAAAGTAACTT